>JAJOZX010005824.1:37500-280000 GCA_023014485.1 Bathynomus jamesi
CAAAGTAGGGCTATCAGTTTCTGTTATATGTTTCAGTTATATATATATATATAACAGAAAAGAAACTGAGCGTGCATAATAGTACTATTTTGTATTAAACTTTTTGAAATTTAAATCCTTGCCATTATTGAACGAACATTTTGAATGCCTATTGTTTTGTTCATTATAGTAATGGCGTTGTAATATGCATTATTTTTATTTATACGTGGATAATGGTATTATTCTATAAATGCAAAAAACCACTTTTTTCTACGTGAAGGTCAAAATATGAAAATAAAAACCCAATCTAATAGACAGAGTTTATTTCCACAACAGTTTCGACGCCCACTGGCATCCTCCTCGGGTGGATACAGAAAAACGAATCCACCCGAGGAGGATGCCAGTGGGCGTCGAAACTGTTGTGGAAGTAAACTCTGTCTATTAGAGTGGGTTTTATTTTCGTATTATTTCTATTAAACTTTATTTTGGAAATGAAATCATTGTTATTATGTGCAACTAATATTTTCAATACCTATTGTTTTGTTCACTGAAGGCATTGTAATATGTATTATGCGTATATAAAGGTATTATTCTAGATTAAACGTTTTTTTAAGCAAATTTATAAATGCCTTTTTTGGGAGTTTTACTGCCTATTTTGAATGTTCATTTTGCCTATTTGCCTGCCTTTTTTAAGGGTTTTTAGTGCCTAAACATCCGGGCTCTAGTAATCATAGTGAATAGAAAGAGAAGAAAGCGTAGGTTAGATTATTAGCGTCTATTACTTCCCACATTAGGCTAGGTGAGGTTACGCTTGTACAGATATCGAAAGCTATAAAAATTAATTTAGGTTAGGTCACTCTCGGCTAGCTATGGGTAGTGTGGATGTGATGTAGTGAGTAGAGAGGCAGAAAGGTATTGAGTTAGTGTAATGATGATGTAATGGGTTAGAGAGGAAGTAGTGATGTAGGAAGGTTGTGAGGTAGTGGATGGAGAGGTAGTGAGTTAGAGAGGCAATGAGGTAGTGAGAGTTAGACCTGACAGTGATTAGGTTAGGTTAGGTTATTAGGTGAACTGCATTAAATTGCGGTTAGTTTAGGTTAGTTATGGGTTGTGAGGTACTGTGGTGGAGAGGTATGAGGTACTGTGGTGGAGAGGTAGTGATGTAGGTTACTCTTGGATAGTTATGGCTGGTGAGTTAGTGAGGTAATGGGGTAGAGACGTAGTGATGTTGGAAGGTTGTGAGGTAGTGGGGTAGTGAGCTAGAGAGGCAATAATTAGGTTAGGTTATTAGGTGAACTGCGTTAAATTGAGGTTAGTTTAGGTTAGTTATGGGTTGTGAGGTACTGTGGTGGAGAGGTCTGAGGTACTGTGGTGGAGAGGTAGTGATGTAGGAAGGTTGTGAGGTAGTGGGGTAGTGAGTTAGAGAGGCATTGAGAAAATAAATAGCTTTGTTGAATAATCAAATGAACTTGTAAACGACATTAATAAGTATATATATATATATATATATATATATATATATATATATAGATATATATATATATAATGTGTGTGTGTGTGTGTGTGAGCACGAATTGCACATTCGTTTATTATATATATTTTTTTTCTACAAAATATGGTTAGACGTTCTGTATGTTTTCAAAATAATTAATATATATACAAACGCAGATGGAGTGAGAAGGTTTGTGGACGGGATGAGGGAGGTGGGGAGATGACCGTGTGTTTTGAATTTTTCCTGTACTAATATTTGATCGAAAATTGTGCTATTAATAATAATAAAAATAGGAATTAAGTAATAAATATATTTCCGATTATTATGTAGTGAAATTATAAGTGAAAGGGTGCGATTATTGCCCTTTGGGTATGTTTAATGGTAATAAATCTTCGTTTAGGTGAATATTTGTCGGGTTAAGCTATGAATGCGTGTATTTGAAATGCTAGCAATTTGTACCTTCAATCATTAAAGGCGTGTAATGAAGAATATTCTAAAAGTTTTGCTTGTGCAATAGAAATTGGGCTTGTAAAAAGTTTAAAAAGTTACTAATTGGAAATCAGAAAATTTCGATTTTGCTTCTTTCCGAATATATCTCCCGCTATTAATTTCTTGTGCATACAAGAAGTTAATTGCGTTTTAAGAGTTTTTAAAATACTGAATGCTCCCACCATAGCGTGTTTCCTTAGGGAAACTTATTTGCAAGACCTATCAATGGTTAGGCTAGGTCAGGTTGCTCTTGGTTAGTTATGGCTGGTGAGTTAGTGAGGTAATGGGGTAGAGAGGTAGTGAGGTAGGAAGGTTGTGAGGTAGTGGGTAGTGAGTTAGAGAGGCAATGATTAAGTTAGGTTAGGTTATTAGGTGAACTGCGTTAAATTGAGGTTAGTTTAGGTTAGTTATGGGTTGTGAGGATCACATACAAAATACAAATTGCTTAATAAGAATTTAAAATAAAGTTAAAAATTATAGAAGTAGCTAAGAAAATGTAAAACATCAAAAGTTGAATAAATGTGAAGTTCAAAAGATACAATTATAAAAGTAGCCATGAAAAATATAATTTTTATACATATTGGTGCCATAGTCCCCAAGGTCTGTGTTTTTTTTTTAGTCTGGGTTTTTTACCTTTAACTTCCGCGGGAAACGGATGGCTGTTTCGTACAAAACACCTCAAAATTAGCCAGAAAAGTTTGTTCTCATCATAAAAACAGATTGGGGGTAAAAACGAATAATTACCTTAAATTCTATTACTCGTTACAAACAAGAAATTCTCACACTAGATGAAGACATAATTACAACTATATTTCTAAAATTCGAAGCCTACTTGACGAGTACAAAAAACAAACTTTTTTAAATATCCATAAGACAAACTTCATTATTTTCACTAGCACTCAAAATATACATTTGGATTAACTGAATTATTAAATCTATTATCATAATAGAAGAACATGTCAAAAGTATTAAATATACAGTACTTATAATTTTCATACAATGAATACATTTATTGTTTATATTAATGACTTGGAAAGGGGATCTAAATAGTCAAACCTTTTTCACACTTTGAATATACAGCTATAATGTTTAAACTTAGAAATGTAGGACCTAAACATGTTTTATTGACTCTTTATCATACTTTTGTTCTTCCTTATATAACATACTGCATCCTTGTTTGTGGAAACTCCGCTAACAACGCTTTAAATGGTATGTTTGTTATCCAAACTGGCACATTTTATTTTTATTTACAGGTGCAAGAACAAAATCATTAATTTGCAATGGGTAAATAGATATTTTGTAACTCATCAAGAAATCCACTCGTATCAGACCAGAAATAGATCAAAGCTTGTCATACCTCGGTTATCCAATGAATGCTTAGGCCTAAGGAATTAGTACATCTACCAGCGGGCTCATACTGTACGGTAATTTTTGAGGATGCTGAAAATGGCGATGTCTTAACCTTCGTGCATTACTGTGCAAAGCTGACGTCGCTTAATAATGAGAGAGTCAAAATAAAGCTCGACTGTTGACCCCCGACTAATAATATGTCATATGGGATATAGAATGCTAATAATCATATTGCTTACTACATAAAGTATGTGATATGAAACGGTGAGAAAATGTAATAAATGAATGAAAGAAATCCAAAATATGAAATTCGTCTGACATGCAGTCATATTGGAACATTCCAATCTTTCTGCGAGAGAGATAAATCTAAACAAAAGAAAAAAAATTTGGCCATGAAAGGTGTATAGAGTTCGTCTGAGAGATCCCATGGGATGGGGTGAGACCGTCCACCTTCTCCCTGCGAAAGTAGATACAAAATATTATTATTATTATTATTATTATTATTATTATTATTATTATTATTATTATTAAAAAAAGCTATTTTAGGCTTTTTTACGTTGTAAAAATTCAGAATAAAGCTATTCTATGCTATTAATTTGTGACTTAGTTTTTTCCTTATACTATATATACATATATATATATATAGTGTTTTCTTTTTAGGTAGATAAGGGGATGTTAGTTTAATTACAATTTTTATTGGTCTTTTTATGGTAAGACAAAGAGGAAAAAATGAAATATTTTCTGTAGGTGTCTAGGTAGAAAGAAGGGTTCCTTTCAGTACGCACCATTTGTTTGCATTTAAAGATAGTTTTTGCTTTTATATATATATATATATATATATATTTCTGGCTGGCGTATCAGGTCACACCTGTGCGAACAATGGACAAAGATAGAAAATAAAATTTGGTGTTTGTACTTCTCTTTTTAAGCGTATATATATATATATATATATATATATATAATATATATATATATATATATATATATATAGTGGAATTTGTCCTCCTAATGATTTCTTCTCTATATAACTTGAATTTTGTTAGATTGCTCTTGATAATACTATGTTTCGTGTTGAAGTAACGGTGCTTTATCTAACAGTAAAGTTTAAAAAGTTTGTGCGTGAAAATATGTAGGTATAAATATTATATATATATATATATATATATATATATATATATATATATAGAGAGAGAGAGAGAGAGAGTAGTGAATTCTAAGAAATTCAATGTACATGTGATTTGAAATAGAGAAAAATTGAAATAGAGAAATTAATAATTATTAAGCATTGTTTTAATAAAAAATTTCTAATTTTGTTTGTTGAAACCGCTGACGAAAGTTAATTAAAAATTTCTGGAGATAAAATTCCAGTAAATACGGTTAAATTTTACGTGATAAGTTTTATTTTTGAATTGAAATTTACCCACACACAAAGTGTTCATTTATTTTTCCTGTAATAATATGATTGTTCATTCATTTATTATATATATTTTTCTTCTTTATTTCCGGCCGAATTGTGAAATATATTTTCCTCTACTAATATTTTGTTAATACTGTGCCTTGTATGGCTATATAAGCCAACTGGATAAATTATCTAACTTGAATTTTGTTAATGGAAAAATTGCAAAATAAATAGCTTTGTTGAATAAACAAATAAACTTGTTAAACGACATTAATAAGTTTATATATATATATATATATATATATGTGTGTGTGTGTGTGTGTGTGTGTGTATGTGTGTGTGAGCACGAATTGCTCATTCGTTTATTATATATGTTTTTTCTACAAATATGGTTATACGTTTTGTATATTTTCAAAATAATTAATATTTATACAAGCGCAGATGAGGTGAGAAGTTTGGGGGGAATGAGGGAGGGGGGAGACGACCGTGTGTTTTGACCTGAAATTGTCGTTCGTTTCACCTTTCATCGTATGGTTTCTTTTCCTTTCGTTTTTCCCACTGTTATTCGTGACTTAACGAAAATTGTGATATTAATAATAATAAAAATAGGAATTAAGTAATAAAGTGATTTATTTTAGTTGTGTAAAGAGAGTGTGTTTAAATTATAATTATTTATTTAATAAACAGAATTTCTTTTAAAGTAAATTGTTGGAATTAAGGATAAGATTCATCTGTTGTGATAACGAATTAAAATAACTGGCAATACCTGACAACTATCATCATATAAATTAAAATATATGGTGGTATTTAGCAACCGAATGGCTGAATAATATAAAGAATAATTAAATAAATATTGCTATCTGGCAACTCAGTCTTCTAGGCTGATTAATATATGAATTAATTAAATATATAACACAAACTGGCAACTCAGCCTTCTATTGGCTGATGAATTAAATACATGGCGCTATCTGGCAACTCAACCAACTGGCGGATTAGAGTTCGATAAAAGAGCGGGAGGCGGACGACGGAGTCATAAGCAGGGTTGCCGAAGTTGGTACGTTCGTACCAAATGTGGTACTTTTTGCCTCCTCTGGTACGTTTGGTACAACGGCCGAAAATTTTGGTACTATTTGAAGTTTTGTCGAAACAAACAAAAACCGCTATGTATGTATAAAAACTATCCTTTAGAAAACTATAATTTGGTTCATTATTGAATGGAAAAGAAAAAATTATTATTGATGGATTTTAATTTTCGTTTCGTCTCGTAGTAGAAAGAATGGTCGATACAGGGTACATTCGAATTGCAATATATTATAAACTACGATCTTGGTGCAGGAGCACTTTAGGATCAAAATGGCCAGAATTATCCTGGAAAATGCCTTCATTGTTCAAGTCGCCAAAATAAAAATCTTGTTTTAATTGCTGGATTTTAGTTTTATTTTATTGTCTCAACTTATCAAAATATATCGTCTTTTTATATATAAAAAAGTGTTTTTGTGAACGAAAGTTTTGGATAATGGCCGAAACGTGAGATTGACCGTTAAAAAATAAGGTTAGTTTAACATCTTTATATGTTTTCAAGCATTTATTATCATTTTTCAATTATTTGGTACCTTTTTGCGAGATTTGGTACCTTTTGACTTAAGTTTTGGTACACTTGCCAAAAAAATTTCGGCAACCCTGGTCATAAGAGCTCGGCTCCTAGCCGAGCAAGGATCTCTGGTCCTTTCTCTTTCTGGCCCTTTGGGTGGTTAGGAAACCCCTTCCCTCCCATAGAGGCCTCTTAGGTTAGGTATGCCCCTTTGGGGGGAATAGCTTGGGGGAGAACTCCGCCTTCAAGTTGCATGCCCTTTGCAAACCCATTTTGGGATTGGCAACAAAGGTTGGTACTCTCTCTCTCTCTCTCTCTCTCTCTGCCCCTTTGGGGGAATAGCTTGGGGGAGAACTTCGCCTCCAAGTTGCATGCCTCTTGCAATCCCATTTTGGGGTTGGCAACAAAGGTTGGTACTCTCATCTTCTATCTCTCTCTCTTTCTGTCCCTTTGGGGGAAATAGCTTGGGGGAGAACTCCGCCTCCAAGTTGCATGCCCCTTGCAATGCCATTTTGGGGTTGGCAACAAAGGGTGGCACTCTCTCTCTCTCTCTCTCTCTCTTTCTCTTTCTGCCCCTTTGGGGGGGAATAGCTTGGTGGAGAACTCCGCCTCCAAGTTGCATGCCCCTTGCAATCCCATTTTGGGATTGGCAACAAAGGTTAATACTCTCTCTTTCTCTCTCTCTCTTTCTGCCCCTTTGGGGGAATTTTTTCTTTTTCTTTTTTCTTTTTTCTTTTTTTTGCAACAAAGGGGGGTGGGGGGTTTGGCACTCTTGCAAGAAAGAGGGTGGGGGTTGGGACACTTGCAAGAAGGGGGGTGGAGTGGAACTCTTCCAACATTACGTAACATTTCTGCACTCTCCCGTTTTGCAGGCATGCTACTGTACTGAATAATCGGTGTCCTTAGTGCAGTGGTTACCATAACCGACAGGCAATTGGATGATCCAGGGTTCGATTCCAAGGAGGTACATCATTTTTCATTTGCTCTTTCTCCCTCCTCATCTTGAGGGGAACGCTCTTCTACACATGCGACTTTCTTTAAATTACATATACTGCGTGTTGTTTGCAGTTAAATTTTATATACGTACGGCATGCGTTGGTGCCCCCTCAGGGCATTTGATTCCGCTCGAATGTAGGAGAATTACGAGTACTGACCAATCGGGATCCTTGGTGCAGTCGTTAGCATATCCGACGGGCAATTGGATGAACCCGGGTTCGATTTCTGCGAGGTAACTCATTTTTCATTTCCTCGTTCTCCCTCCTCATCTTGTGCGGAAGGCTCTTCTACACAAGCGTCGTTCTTTACATCAATTATACTGTGTTCTCTGCAATTAAAATGAATATATGTACGGCATGCGAAGGAGCCCCGTCAGGGCATTTGATTACGCTCGTATGAGAAAAATTAGGAGTACTGACTAATCGGGGTCCTTGGTGCAGTCGTTAGCATATCCGACGGGCAATTGGATGATCCCTGGTTCGATTTCTGGGAGATACCTAATTTTTCATTTGATGGTTCTTCCTCCTCATCTTGTGCTGAACGTTCTTATACACAAGCGTCGTTCTTTACATTAATTATACTGTGTTGTTTGCAGTTAAATTGTATATATGTACAGCATGCGATGGTGCCCCCTCAGGGCATTTGATTCCGCTCGTATGTAGGAGAATTACGAGTACTGACTAATTGGGGTCCTTGGTGCAGTGGTTAGCATATCCGACCGGCAATTGGATGATCCCGGGTTTCATTCCTGGTAGATAATTCATTTTTCATTTGCTCGTTCTCCCTCCACATCTTGTGCTGAACGCTCTTCTACACAAGCGTCGTTCTTTACATTAATTATACTGTGTTGTTTGCAGGTAAAATGTATATATGTACGGCATGCGACGGTGCCGCCTCAGGGCATTTGATTCCGATCGTATGTAGGAGAATTACGAGTACTGACAATTCGGGGCCCTTGGTGCAGTGGTTAGCATATCCTACCAGCAAATGGATGATCCCTGGTTCAATTTCTGGGAGGTACCTCATTTTCAGTTTGCTCTTTCTCCCACCTCATCTTGTGCAAAACGTTCTTCTACACAAGCGTCGTTCTTTACGTTAATTATACTGTGATTTGTTTTCAGTTAAAATGTATGTGTATATATGGCATGAGAGGGTGCCCCCTTAGGGCATTTGATTCCGCTCGTATGTAGGAGAATTACGACTACTGACTAATCAGGGTCCTTGATTTAGTGGTTAGCGTACCCAACTCGCAATTGGATGATCCCTGGTTCGATAGCTGGGAGGTACCTCATTTTCCATTTGCTCTTTCTCCCTCCTCCTCTTGTGCGGAATGCTCTTCTACACAAGCGTCGTTCTTTACATCAATTATACTGTGTTGTCTGCAATTAAAATGAATATATGTACGGCATGCGAAGGTGCCACCTCAGGGCATTTGATTACGATCGTATGAGAATAATTAGGAGTACTGACTAATCGGGGTCCTTGGTGCAATGGTTACCATATCCGAGCGGCAATTGGATGATCACGTGTTCGATTTCCGGGAGGTACCTCATTTTTCATTTGCTCGTTCTCCCTCCTCATCTTTCGCGGTACGCTCTTCTACCGAAACGTCGTTCTTTACATTAATTATAGTGTGTGTTGTTTGCAGTTAAAAAGTATATATGTACGGCATGCGTATGTGCCGGCTCAGGGCATTAGATTCCACTCGTATGTAGGAGAATTACGAGTACTGACCAATCGGGATCGTTGGTGCAGTCGTTACCATATCCGATGGGCAATTGAATGATCCCGGGTTCGATTACTGCGAGGTACCTCATTTTTAATTTGATCGTTCTCCATCCTCATTTTGTGCGGAAGGCTCTTCTACACAAGCGTCGTTCTTTACATCAATTATACTGTGTTGTCTGCAATTAAAATGAATATATGTACGGCATGCGAAGGTGCCCCCTAAGGGCATTTGATTACGCTCGTATGTAGAAGAATTAGGAGTACTGACCAATCGGGATCCTTGGTGCAGTCGTTAGCATATCCGACGGGCAATTGGATGATCCCGGGTTCGATTTCTGCGAGGTACCTCATTTTTCATTTGATCGTTCTCCCTCCTCATTTTGTACGGAAGGCTCTTCTACACAAGCGTCGTTCTTTACATCAATTATACTGTGTTGTCTGCAATTAAAATGAATATATGTACGGCATGCGAAGTTGCCACTTCAGGGCATTTGATTCCGCTCGTATGTAGAAGGGTTACGACCCAGCCTCAGGCAGAGCTGGGCACTTGCGGTTTTTTTTGCGGTACTGCGGTACTGCGGTACTACCGTTTTGGTCGGTACCGCGGAAAGTACCGCGGGAAATTTGAATGCGGTAGCGGTACTGCTGTACATTCAGCGATCCTTTGCGGTACTGCGTTATGCGGTACCGGTTTGGTAGTGCGGTAGTAGTACCGCAGTACCGCAGTACCGCAAAAAAACGCGCAAAAAAACGCAAGTGCCCAGCTCTGGGTCACCGTCACTCCGACTCAACTTACGAGTACTGAATTATCGGGGTCCTTGGTGCAGTGGTTAGAATATCCGCCCGGCAATTGGATATTCGCGTGTTTCATTCCTGGGTGTTATCTCATTTTTCACTTGCTCGTTCTCCATCCTCATATTGTGTGGAAAGCTGTTCAACACAGGCGACGTTCTTTACATTAATTATACTGTGTGTTGTTTCCATTTAAAATGTATATACGTATGGTATGCGAGGGTGCCCCCTCCGGGCATTTGATTCATCTCGTATGCAGGAGAATTAGGTGTATTGATTAATGGGGGCCCTTGGTGCAGTGGTTAGCATATCCGACCGGCAATTAGATGATCCCTGGTTCTATTCGTGGGAGGTACCTCATTTTTTATACGGTCGTTCTCCCTCCTCATCTTTTGCGAAACGCATTTCTACAAATGCGACGTTCTTTAAATTATTTATACTGTGTGTTGTTTGAATTAAATTGTATATATGTACGGCATGCGAGGGGTGCCCCCGCAGGGCATTTGACGCCGCTCGTATGTAGAAGAATTACGAATAGTGACTAATCGGAGTCCTTGGTGCTGTAGTTAGCATATCCGATCGGCATTTGAAAGATCGCGGGTTCGAATTCTGGGAGGTACCTCATTTTTCATTTGCTCGTTCTCCCTCCTCATCTTGTGCTGAACGTTCTTATACACAAGCGTCGTTCTTTACATTAATTATACTGTGTGTTGTTTGCAGTTAAATTGTATATATGTACAGCATGCGATGGTGCCCCCTCAGGGCATTTGATTCCGCTCGTATGTAGGAGAATTACGAGTACTGACTAGTTGGGGTCCTTGGTGCAGTGGTTAGCATATCCGACCGGCAATTGGATGATCCCGGGTTTCATTCCTGGGAGGTAACTCATTTTTCATTTGCTCGTTCTCCCTCCTAATCTTGTGCTGTACGCTCTTCTACACAAGCATCGTTGTTTACATTAATTACACTGTGTTTTGTTTGCAGTTAAATTGTGTATATGTACGGCATGCGATGGTGCTACCTCAGGGCATTTGATTCCGCTCGTATGTAAGAGAATTACGAGTACTGACTAATCGTGGTCCTTGGTGCAGTGGTTAGCATATCCGAACGGCAATTGGATGATCCCAGGTTCGATTCCTGGGAGGTACCTCATTTTTCATTTGCTCGTTCTCCCTCTTAATCTTGTGCGGAACGCTACTCTACACAAGCGTCGTTCTTTCAATTAATTATACTGTGTTGTTTGCAGTTAAAATGTGTGTATATATACGGCATGCAAAGGTTCACCCTCAGGGCATTAAATTCCGCTCGTATGTACGAGAATTACGAGTACTGACTAATCGGGGCCCTTGGTGCAGTGGTTAGCATATCCGACCGGCAATTCGGTGACCCTGGTTCGATTTCTAGCAGGTACCTCATTTTTCATTTGCTCGTTCTCCCTCCTCATCTTGTGCGGAACGCTCTTCTACACAAACGTCATTCTTTACATTAATTATACTGTTTGTTGTTTGCAGTTAAAATGTATATATGTACGGCATGAGAAGATACCCCCTCAGGTCATTTGATTCCGCTTGTATGTACAAGTATTACGAGTCCTGACTAATCGGGCCCTCGTTGCAGTGGTTAGCATATCCGCACGGCAACTGAATGATCCCGGATTCGTTTTCTGGAAGGTACCTCATTTTCCATTTGTTCTTTCTCCCTCCTCATCTTGTGCGGAACGCTCTTCTCCACAAGCGTCTTTCTTTACATTGTTTATACTGTGATTTGTTTGCATTTAAAATGTATGTATGTAGTGCTTGCGAAGGTGCCCCTTAAGGGAATTTGATTCCACTCTTATTTAGGACAATTACCAGTACTGACTAATCGGAGTCCTTGGCGCAATCGTTAGCATATCCGATTCGCAATTGGATGATCCTGGGTTCGATTCCTGCAAGGTACCTAATTTTTCATTTGTTCGTTCTCCCTCCTAATCTTGTGCTGAACGCTCTTCTACACAAGCATTGTTCTTTACGTTAATTATACTCTGTGTTGTTTGCATTTAAAATGTATATGTGTACGGCATGCGAAGGTTCCCCCTCAGGGCATTTGATTCTGCTCGTATATAGGAGAATTACGAGTACTGACTAATAGGGGTCTTTGGTGCAGTGGTTACATATCCGACCGTCAATTGGATGATCCCGCATTCAATTTTTGGAAGGTACCTCTTTTTCCATTTGCTCTTTCTCCCTCCTCATCTTCTGCGGAACGCTCATCTACACAAGCGTCTTTCTTTACATTATTTACACTGTGAGTTGTATGTATGTTGGGCTTCGTAAGGTGCCCCTTAAGAGCATTTGATTCCGCTCGTATGTAGGACAATTACCAGTGCTGACTAATCGGGGTGCTTGCTGCAGTGGTTAGCGTATCCGATCGATCAGAATTGGATGATCTCGTGTTCGATTCCTGGAAGGTACCTCGTTTTTCATTTGCTCGTTCTCTCTCATCTTCTGCGGAACGCACTTCTACACAAGCGTCATTCTTTACATTAATTATACCTTGAATTGTCTGCATTTAAAATGTATATATTTACAGCATGCGGTGGTGCCCCTTCAGGGCATTTGATTCTGCTCGTATGTAGGAGAATTACGAGTACTGACTAATAGGGGTCTTTGGTGCAGTGGTTAGCATATCCGATCGGCAATTGGATGATCCCTGGTTCGATTCCTGGGAGGTACCTCATTTTTCATTTGCTCGTTCTCCCTCTTAATCTTCAGCGGAACGCTATTCTACACAAGCGTCGTTCTTTCAATTAATTATACTGTGTTCTTTGCAGTTAAAATGTATATATGTACGGCATGCAAAGGTGCACCCTCAGGGCATTAGATTCCGATCGTATGTACGAGAATTACGAGTAATGACTAATCGGGGCCCTTGGTGCTCTGATTAGCATATCCGACCGGCAATTGGATGACCCTGGTTCGATTTCTGGCAGGTACCTCATTTTTCATTTGCTCGTTCTCCCTCCTCATCTTGTGCGAAACGCTCTTCTACACAAGCGGCGTTCTTTACATTAATTATACTGTGTGTTGTTTGCAGTCGTTCTTTACATTAATTGTACTGTGTACTCGGCAGTTAAAATGTATATATGTACAGCATGCAATGCTGCCCCCCCCAGGGCATTTAATTCCGCTCATATTTAGATATTTAGGAGAATTACGAGTACTGGTTAATAAGATTCCTTGGTGCAGTGGTTAGCATTTGAGACCGGCAATTGGATGATCTCGGGTTCGATTACTGCGAGGTACCTCATTTCTCATTTGCTTGTTCTCCCTCCTCATATGTACGGCATGAGTAGGTACCCCCTCAGTGCATTTGATTCCGCTTGTATGTACGAGAACGAGATCTAACTAATCGGGGCCCTTGTTGCAGTGGTTAGCATATCCTCCCGGCAATTGAATGATCCCGGGTTCGATTTCTGGAAGGTACCTCATTTTCCATTTGCTCTTTCTCTCTCCTCATCTTGTACGGAACGCTCTTCTACACAACCGTCCTTCTTTACATTATTTTACTGTGGTTTGTTTGCAGTTAAAATGTATATATGTAAGGCTTGAGAAAGTACCCCTTAAGGGCATTTAAATCCGCTCGTATGTAGGACAATTACTGGTACTGACTAATCGGGGTCCTTGTTGCAGTGGTTAGCATATCCGCTCGGCAATTGGATGATCTCGTGTTCTTTTCCTGGGAGGTAACTCATTTTTCATTTGCTCGTTCTCCATCCTCATCTTGTGCGGAACGCTCTTCTAGACAAGCGTCGTTCCTTACAATAATCATACTGTCTTGTCTGCAGTTAAAATGTATATATGTACGGCATGCGAAGGTGCAACGTCAGGGCATTTGATTCCTCTCGTATGTAGAAGTATTACGAGTACTGACTAATAGGGGTCCTTGGTGCAGTGGTTTGCATATCTGACCGGCAATTGGTTGATCCCGGGTTCGATTCCTGCGAGGTACCTCATTTCTCATTTGCTCTTTCTCCCTCCTCATCTTGTTCGGAACGCACTTCTACACAAGCGGCTTTCTTTACATTATTTATACTGGGATTTGTTTGCATTTAAAATGTTTGTATGTAGGGCTTGCGAAGGTGCCCCTTAAAAGCATTTGATTCCGCTCGTATGATGACAATTACCTGTACTGACTAATCGGGGTCCTTGGTGCAGTGGTTAGCAAATCTCACCGGCAATTGGATGATCCTGGGTTCGATTCCTGCGAGGTACCTCATTTTTCATTTGCTCGTTCTCCCTCCTAATCTTGTGCTGAACGCTCTTCTACACAAGCATCGTTCTTTACATTAATTATACTCTGTGTTGTTTGCAGTTAAAATGTATATATGTACGGCATGCGTAGGTGCCCCTTGAGGGCATTTGATTCCGCTCGTATGTAGGAGAATTACGAGGACTGACTAATAGGGGTCTTTGGTGCAGTGGTTACCAAATCCGATCGGCAATTCGATGATCCCGGGTTCAATTCCTGGGAGGTACCTTATTTTTCATTTCCTCGATCTCCCTCATCATCTTATGCGGAACGCTCTTCTACGCATGCGTCGTTCTTTCAATTAATTATACTGTGTGTTGTTTGCAGTTAAAATGTATATATATACGGCATTAAAAGGTTCATCCTCAGGGCATTAGATTCCGCTCGTATGTAAGAGAATTACGAGTACTGACTAATCGGGGCCGTTGGTGCAGTGCTTAGCATATCCGACCGGCAATTCGGTGACCCTTGTTCGATTTCTGGCAGGTACCTCATTATTCATTTGCTCGTTCTCCCTCCTCATCTTGTGCGAAACGCTCTTCTACACAAGCGTCGTTCTTTACATTAATTATACTCTGTGTTGTTTGCAGTTAAAATGTATGTATGTAAGGCATGCGATGGTGCTCCCATAGGGCATTTGATTCCCTCGTATGTAGGAGAATTACGAGTACTGACTAATAGGGGTCTTTGGTGCAGTGGTTACATATCTGACCGGCAATTGGATGATCCGCGTTCGATTCCTGCGAGGTACTTCATTTTTTCATTTGCTCGTTCTCCCTCCTCATCTTGTGTGGTACGCTCTTCTACACAAGCCTCGTTCTTTCAATTAAATATACTGTGTGTTGTTTGCAGTTAAAATATATATATGTACGGCATCCAAAGGTGCACCCTCAAGGCATTAGATTCCGCTCGTATTTACGAGAATTTCGAGTACTGACTAATCGGGGCCCTTGGTGCAATGGTTAGCATATCCGACCGGCAATTGGGTGAACCTTGTTCGATTTCTGGCAGGTACCTCATTATTCATTTGCTCGTTCTCCCTCCTCATCTTGTGCGAAACGCTCTTCTACACAAGCGTCGTTCTTTACATTAATTATACTCTGTGTTGTTTGCAGTTAAAATGTATGTATGTAAGGCATGCGATGGTGCTCCCATAGGGCATTTGATTCCCTCGTATGTAGGAGAATTACGAGTACTGACTAATAGGGGTCTTTGGTGCAGTGGTTACATATGTGACCGGCAATTGGATGATCCGCGTTCGATTCCTGCGAGGTACTTCATTTTTTCATTTGCTCGTTCTCCCTCCTCTTCTGCAGAACGCTCTTCTACACAAGCTCGTTCTTTACATTAATTATACTGTGTTCTCGGCAGTTAAAATGTATATATGTACGGAATGCGAAGGTGTCCCGTCAGGGCATTTGATTCCTCTCGTATGTAGAAGTACTACGAGTACTGACTAATAGGGGTCCTTGGTGCAGTGGTTTGCATATCTGACCAGCAATTGGATTATCCCGGGTTCGATTCCTAAGAGGTACCTCATTTCTCATTTGATCTTTCTCCCTCCTCATTTTGTGCTGAAGGCTCTTCTACACAAGCATCGTTCTTTACATTAATTATACTGTGTGTTATTTGTAGTTAAAATGTATATATGTACGGCATGAGAAGGTACCCCCTCAGGGCATTTGATTCAGCTCGTATGTACGAGAATTACGAGTACTGACTAATGGGAGCCCTTGTTGCAGTGGTTAGCATATCCGCCCGGCAATTGCATGATCCCGAGTTCGATTTCTGGAAGGTACCTCATTTTACATTTGCTCTTTCGCCCTCCTCATCTTGTTCGGAACGCTCTTCTACACAAGCGGCTTTCTTTACATTATTTATACTGGGATTTGTTTGCATTTAAAATGTATGTATGTAGGGCTTGCGAGGTGCCCCTTAAGAGCATTTGATTCCGCTCCTATGTAGGACAATTACCAGTACTGACTAATCGTGGTCCTTGGTGCAGTGGTTCGCATATCTCACTGGCAATTCGATGATCCTGGGTTCGATTCCTGCAAGGTACCTAATTTTTTATTTGCTCGTTCTCCCTCTAAATCTTGTGCGGAACGCTATTCTACGCAAGCGTCGTTCTTTCAATTAATTATACTCTGTGTTGTTTGCAGTTAAAATGTATATATGTACGGCATGCGATGGTGCTACCTCAGGGCATTTGATTCCGCTCGTATGTACGAGAATTACGAGTACTGACTAATCGAGGCCCTTGGTGCACTGGTTAGCATATCCGTCCGGCAATTGGGTGACCCTGGTTCGATTTATGTCAGGTACCTCATTTTTCATTTGCTCGTTCTCCCTCCTCATCTTGTGCTAAACGCTCTTCTACACAAGCGTCGTTCTTTACATTAATTATACTCTGTGTTGTTTGCAGGTAAAATGTATGTATGTACGGCATGCGATGGTGCCCCCATTGGGCATTTGATTCCGCTCGTATGTAGGAGAATTACGAGTACTGACTAATAGGGGTCTTTGGTGCAGTGGTTACATCTCCGACCGTCAATTGGATGATCCCGGGTTCGATTTTTGGAAGGTACCGCTTTTTCCATTTGCTCTTTCTCCCTCCTCATCTTCTGCGGAACGCTCTTCTACACAAGCGTCTTTCTTTACGTTATTTATACTGTGATTTGTTTGCAGTTACAATGTATGTATGTAGGGCTTCTTAAGGTGCCCCTTAAGGGCATTTAATTCCGCTCTCGTATGTAGGACAGTTACCAGTACTGACTAATCGGGGTGCTTGGTGCAGTGGTTAGCGTATCCGATCGATCGGCAATTGGATGATCTCGGGTTCGATTCCTGGGAGGTACCTCATTTTTCATTTGCTCGTTCTCTCCCTTCATCTTCTGCTGAACGCATTTCTACACAAGCGTCATTCATTACATTAATTATACCTTGATTTGTCTGCAGTTAAAATGTATATATGTACGGCATGCGGTGGTGCCCCTTCAGGGCATTTGATTCCGCTAGTATGTAGGAGAATTACGAGTACTGACTAATAGGGGTCTTTGGTGCAGTGGTTAACATACGGAACGCTCTTCTTCACATGCGTCGTCTTTAAAATAATTATACTGTTGCAGTTAAAATGTATATATGTACGGCATGCGAGGGTGTACCCTCAGGGCTTTTAATTCCTCTCCAGTGTAGGAGTATTACAAGTACTGACTAATTGGGGTCCTTGGTGCAGTGGTTACCATACCCGATCGACAATTGGATGATCCCGGGTTTAATTCCTGGGAGGTACCTTATTTTTCATTTCCTCGATCTCCCTCATCTTGTGCGGAACGCTTTTCTACACATGCGTCGTTCTTTAAATTAATTATACTGTGTGTTGTTTGCAGTTAAAATGTATATATATACGGCATGCAAAGGTTCATCCTCAGGGCATTAGATTCCGCTCGTATGTAAGAGAATTACGAGAACTGACTAATCGGGGCCGTTGGTGCAGTGCTTAGCATATCCGACCCGCAATTCGGTGACCCTGGTTCGATTTCTAGCAGGTACCTCATTTTTCATTTGCTCGTTCTCCCTCCTCATCTTGTGCGGAACGCTCTTCTACACAAACGTCATTCTTTACATTAATTATACTGTGTGTTGTTTGCAGTTAAAATGTATATATGTACGGAATGAGAAGATACCCCCTCAGGGCATTTGATTCCGCTTGTATGTACAAGTATTACGAGTTCTGACTAATCGGGCCCTTGTTGCAGTTGTTAGCATATCCGCACGGCAATTGAATGATCCCGGATTCGTTTTCTGGAATGTGCCTCATTTTCCATTTGTTCTTTCTTCTCCTCATCTTCTGCGGAAGGCTCTTCTACACAAGCGTCATTCTTTACATTAATTATACTGTGTGTTGTTTGCAGTTAAAATGTATATATGTACGACATGCAAAGGTGCACCCTGAGGGCATTTGATTCCGCTCGTATGTAGGAGAATTACGAGTACTGACATATATGGGGCCTTGGTGCAGTGGTTAGCATTTCCGACTGGCAATTGTATGATCTCGGGTTCGATTCCTGCGAGGTACCCCATTTCTCATTTCCTGGTTCTTCCTCCTCATCTTGTGCGAACGCTCTTCTACACAAGCGTCATTATTTACATTAATTATACTGTGTTGTTTGCATTTAAAATGTATATATGGACGGCATGAGAAGGTACCCCCTCAGTGCATTCGATTCCGCTCGTACGTACGAGAATTACGAGTACTGACTAATCAGAGCCCTTGTTGCAGTGGCTAGCATATACGCCCGGCAATTAGATGATCCCGTTTTCGATTTCTTGAAGGTACCTCATTTTTCATTTGCTCTTTCTCCATCCTCATCTTCTGCGGAACGCTCTTCTACACAAGCGTCTTTCTTTACATTGTTTATACTGTGATTTCTTTGCATTTAAAATGTATGTATGTAGGGCTTGCGAAGGTGCCCCTTAAGGGAATTTGATTCCACTCTTATTTAGGACAACTACCAGAACTGACTAATCGGAGTCCTTGGCGCAATGGTTAGCATATCCGATCGGCAATTGGGTGACCTGGTTCGATTCCTGCGAGGTACCTCATTTTTCATGTGCTCGTTCTCTCTCCTCATCTTGTGTTAAACGGTCTTCTACACAAGCGTCGTTCTTTACATTAATTATACTTTGTGTTGTTTGCAGGTAAAATGTGTGTATGTACGGCATGCGATGGTGCCCCCTCAGGGCATTTGATTCCGCTCGAATGTAGGAGAATTACGAGTACTGACTAATAGGGGTATTTGGTGCAGTGGTTACATATCCGACCGTCAATTGGATGATCTCGCGTTCAATTTTTGGAAGGTACCTCTTTTTCCATTTGCTCGTTCTCCCTCCTCATCTTCTGCGGAACGCTCTTCTACACAAGCGTCTTTTTTTACATTATTTATACTGTGATTTGTTTGCAGTTACAATGTATGTATGTACGGCTTCATAAGGTGCCCCTTAAGAGCATTTGATTCCGCTCGTATGTAGGACAATTACCAGTACTGACTAATCGGGGTGCTTGTTGCAGTGGTTAGCGTATCCGATCGATCTGCAATTGGATGATCTCGGGTTCGATTCCTGGAAGGTACCTCGTTTTTCATTTGCTCGTTCTCGATCCTCATCTTCTTCGGAACGCACTTGTACACAAGTGTCATTTTTTACATTACTTATACCTTGATTTGTCTGCATTTAAAATGTATATATGTACAGCATGCGGTGGTGCCCCTTCAGGGCATTTGATTCCGCTCGTATGTAGGACAATTTCGAGTACTGACTAATAGGGGTCTTTGGTGCAGTGGTTAACATTTCTGACCGGCAGTTGGATGATCCTGGGTTCGATTCCTGCGAGGTACCTCTTTTCTCATTTGCTCGTTCTCCTTTCTAATGTTGTGCGGAACGCTCTTCTACACATGCGTCGTTCTTTAAATTAATTATACTGTGTGTTGTTTGCAGTTAAAATGTATATATGTATCGACATGAGAAGGTACTCTCCTCAGGGTATTTGATTCCGCTCGTATGTACAAGAATTACGAGTACTAAACAATCGGGGCCCTTGTTGCAGTGGTTAGCATATCCGCCCGGCAATTGGATGATCCAGGTTTGATATCTGGAAGGTACCCTCATTTTCCATTTTCTCCTATTCCCTCCTCATCTTGTGCGGAACGCTCTTCTACGCATGCTTCGTCTTTAAATTAATTATACTGTTGCAGTTAAAATGTATATATGTACGGCATGCGAAGGTGCCCCCTCAGGGCATTTGATTCCTCTCCTATGTAGGAGTATTACGAGTACTGCCTAATTGGGTTCGTTGGTGCAGTGGTTACCAAATCCGATCGGCAATTGGATGATCCCGGGTTCATTCCTGGGAGGTACCTTATTTTTCATTTCCTCGATCTCCCTCCTCATCTTGTGCGGAACGCTCTTCTACACATGCGTCGTTCTTTAAATTAATTATACTATGTTTTGTTTGCAGTTAAATTGTGTATATGTACGGCATGCGATGGTGCTCCCTCAGCGCATTTGATTCCGCTGTTGGGAATCGTGGTCGTTGGTGCAGTGCTTAGCATATCCGATCGGCAATTGCATGATCCCGGGTTCGATTCCTGGGAGGTACCTCATTTTTCATTTGCTCGGTCTCCCTCTTAATCTTGTGCGGAACGCTATTCTACACAAGTGTCGTTCTTTCAATTAAGTATACTGTGTTGTTTGCAGTTAAAATGTGTATATATATACGGCATGCAAAGGTTCATCCTCAGGGCATTAGATTCCGCTCGTATGTAAGAGAATTACGAGTACTGACTAATCGGGGCCCTTGGTGCAGTGGTTAGCATATCCGACCGGCAATTCGGTGACCCTGGTTCGATTTCTAGCAGGTACCTCATTTTTCATTTGCTCGTTCTCCCTCCTCATCTTGTGCGGAACGCTCTTCTACACAAACGTCATTCTTTACATTAATTATACTGTGTGTTGTTTGCAGTTAAAATGTATATATGTACGGCATGAGAAGATACCCCCTCAGGTCATTTGATTCCGCTTGTATGTACAAGTATTTACGAGTCCTGACTAATCGGCCCCCTCGTTGCAGTGGTTAGCATATCCGCACGGCAACTGAATGATCCCGGATTCGTTTTCTGGAAGGTACCTCATTTTCCATTTGTTCTTTCTCCCTCCTCATCTTGTGCGGAACGCTCTTCTCCACAAGCGTCTTTCTTTACATTGTTTATACTGTGATTTGTTTGCATTTAAAATGTATGTATGTATGCTTGCGAAGGTGCCCCTTAAGGGAATTTGATTCCACTCTTATTTAGGACAATTACCAGTACTGACTAATCGGAGTCCTTGGCGCAATCGTTAGCATATCCGATTCGCAATTGGATGATCCTGGGTTCGATTCCTGCAAGGTACCTAATTTTTCATTTGTTCGTTCTCCCTCCTAATCTTGTGCTGAACGCTCTTCTACACAAGCATTGTTCTTTACGTTAATTATACTCTGTGTTGTTTGCATTTAAAATGTATATGTGTACGGCATGCGAAGGTTCCCCCTCAGGGCATTTGATTCTGCTCGTATATAGGAGAATTACGAGTACTGACTAATAGGGTCTTTGGTGCAGTGGTTACATATCCGACCGTCAATTGGATGATCCCGCATTCAATTTTTGGAAGGTACCTCTTTTTCCATTTGCTCTTTCTCCCTCCTCATCTTCTGCGGAACGCTCATCTACACAAGCGTCTTTCTTTACATTATTTACACTGTGAGTTGTATGTATGTTGGGCTTCGTAAGGTGCCCCTTAAGAGCATTTGATTCCGCTCGTATGTAGGACAATTACCAGTGCTGACTAATCGGGGTGCTTGCTGCAGTGGTTAGCGTATCCGATCGATCAGAATTGGATGATCTCGTGTTCGATTCCTGGAAGGTACCTCGTTTTTCATTTGCTCGTTCTCTCTCTCTTCTGCGGAACGCACTTCTACACAAGCGTCATTCTTTACATTAATTATACCTTGAATTGTCTGCATTTAAAATGTATATATTTACAGCATGCGGTGTGCCCCTTCAGGGCATTTGATTCTGCTCGTATGTAGGAGAATTACGAGTACTGACTAATAGGGGTCTTTGGTGCGTGGTTAGCATATCCGATCGGCAATTGGATGATCCCTGGTTCGATTCCTGGGAGGTACCTCATTTTTCATTTGCTCGTTCTCCCTCTTAATCTTCAGCGGACGCTATTCTACACAAGCGTCGTTCTTTCAATTAATTATACTGTGTTCTTTGCAGTTAAAATGTATATATGTACGGCATGCAAAGGTGCACCCTCAGGGCATTAGATTCCGATCGTATGTACGAGAATTACGAGTAATGACTAATCGGGGCCCTTGGTGCTCTGATTAGCATATCCGACCGGCAATTGGATGACCCTGGTTCGATTTCTGGCAGGTACCTCATTTTTCATTTGCTCGTTCTCCCTCCTATCTTGTGCGAAACGCTCTTCTACACAAGCGGCGTTCTTTACATTAATTATACTGTGTGTTGTTTGCAGTCGTTCTTTACATTAATTGTACTGTGTACTCGGCAGTTAAAATGTATATATGTACAGCATGCAATGCTGCCCCCCCCAGGCATTTAATTCCGCTCATATTTAGATATTTAGGAGAATTACGAGTACTGGTTAATAAGATTCCTTGGTGCAGTGGTTAGCATTTGAGACCGGCAATTGGATGATCTCGGGTTCGATTACTGCGAGGTACCCTCATTTCTCATTTGCTTGTTCTCCCTCCTCATATGTACGGCATGAGTAGGTACCCCCTCAGTGCATTTGATTCCGCTTGTATGTACGAAACGAGATCTAACTAATCGGGGCCCTTGTTGCAGTGGTTAGCATATCCTCCCGGCAATTGAATGATCCCGGGTTCGATTTCTGGAAGGACCTCATTTTCCATTTGCTCTTTCTCTCTCCTCATCTTGTACGGAACGCTCTTCTACACAACCGTCCTTCTTTACATTATTTTACTGTGGTTTGTTTGCAGTTAAAATGTATATATGTAAGGCTTGAGAAAGTACCCCTTAAGGGCATTTAAATCCGCTCGTATGTAGGACAATTACTGGTACTGACTAATCGGGGTCCTTGTTGCAGTGGTTAGCATATCCGCTCGGCAATTGGATGATCTCGTGTTCTTTTCCTGGGAGGTAACTCATTTTTCATTTGCTCGTTCTCCATCCTCATCTTGTGCGGAACGCTCTTCTAGACAAGCGTCGTTCCTTACAATAATCATACTGTCTTGTCTGCAGTTAAAATGTATATATGTACGGCATGCGAAGGTGCAACGTCAGGGCATTTGATTCCTCTCGTATGTAGAAGTATTACGAGTACTGACTAATAGGGGTCCTTGGTGCAGTGGTTTGCATATCTGACCGGCAATTGGTTGATCCCGGTTCGATTCCTGCGAGGTACCTCATTTCTCATTTGCTCTTCTCCCTCCTCATCTTGTTCGAACGCACTTCTACACAAGCGGCTTTCTTTACATTATTATACTGGGATTTGTTTGCATTTAAAATGTTTGTATGTAGGGCTTGCGAAGGTGCCCCTTAAAAGCATTTGATTCCGCTCGTATGATGACAATTACCTGTACTGACTAATCGGGGTCCTTGGTGCAGTGGTTAGCAAATCTCACCGGCAATTGGATGATCCTGGGTTCGATTCCTGCGAGGTACCTCATTTTTCATTTGCTCGTTCTCCCTCCTAATCTTGTGCTGAACGCTCTTCTACACAAGCATCGTTCTTTACATTAATTATACTCTGTGTTGTTTGCAGTTAAAATGTATATATGTACGGCATGCGTAGGTGCCCCTTGAGGGCATTTGATTCCGCTCGTATGTAGGAGAATTACGAGGACTGACTAATAGGGGTCTTTGGTGCAGTGGTTACCAAATCCGATCGGCAATTCGATGATCCCGGGTTCAATTCCTGGGAGGTACCTTATTTTTCATTTCCTCGATCTCCCTCATCATCTTATGCGGAACGCTCTTCTACGCATGCGTCGTTCTTTCAATTAATTATACTGTGTGTTGTTTGCAGTTAAAATGTATATATATACGGCATTAAAAGGTTCATCCTCAGGGCATTAGATTCCGCTCGTATGTAAGAGAATTACGAGTACTGACTAATCGGGGCCGTTGGTGCAGTGCTTAGCATATCCGACCGGCAATTCGGTGACCCTTGTTCGATTTCTGGCAGGTACCTCATTATTCATTTGCTCGTTCTCCCTCCTCATCTTGTGCGAAACGCTCTTCTACACAAGCGTCGTTCTTTACATTAATTATACTCTGTGTTGTTTGCAGTTAAAATGTATGTATGTAAGGCATGCGATGGTGCTCCCATAGGGCATTTGATTCCCTCGTATGTAGGAGAATTACGAGTACTAACTAATAGGGGTCTTTGGTGCAGTGGTTACATATCTGACCGGCAATTGGATGATCCGCGTTCGATTCCTGCGAGGTACTTCATTTTTTCATTTGCTCGTTCTCCCTCCTCATCTTGTGTGGTACGCTCTTTCTACACAAGCCTCGTTCTTTCAATTAAATATACTGTGTGTTGTTTGCAGTTAAAATATATATATGTACGGCATCCAAAGGTGCACCCTCAAGGCATTAGATTCCGCTCGTATTTACGAGAATTTCGAGTACTGACTAATCGGGGCCCTTGGTGCAATGGTTAGCATATCCGACCGGCAATTGGGTGAACCTTGTTCGATTTCTGGCAGGTACCTCATTATTCATTTGCTCGTTCTCCCTCCTCATCTTGTGCGAAACGCTCTTCTACACAAGCGTCGTTCTTTACATTAATTATACTCTGTGTTGTTTGCAGTTAAAATGTATGTATGTAAGGCATGCGATGGTGCTCCCATAGGGCATTTGATTCCCTCGTATGTAGGAGAATTACGAGTACTGACTAATAGGGGTCTTTGGTGCAGTGGTTACATATGTGACCGGCAATTGGATGATCCGCGTTCGATTCCTGCGAGGTACTTCATTTTTTCATTTGCTCGTTCTCCCTCCTCGTCTTCTGCAGAACGCTCTTCTACACAAGCTCGTTCTTTACATTAATTATACTGTGTTCTCGGCAGTTAAAATGTATATATGTACGGAATGCGAAGGTGTCCCGTCAGGGCATTTGATTCCTCTCGTATGTAGAAGTACTACGAGTACTGACTAATAGGGTCCTTGGTGCAGTGGTTTGCATATCTGACAGCAATTGGATTATCCCGGGTTCGATTCCTAAGAGGTACCTCATTTCTCATTTGATCTTTCTCCCTCCTCATTTTGTGCTGAAGGCTCTTCTACACAAGCATCGTTCTTTACATTAATTATACTGTGTGTTATTTGTAGTTAAAATGTATATATGTACGGCATGAGAAGGTACCCCCTCAGGGCATTTGATTCAGCTCGTATGTACGAGAATTACGAGTACTGACTAATGGGAGCCCTTGTTGCAGTGGTTAGCATATCCGCCCGGCAATTGCATGATCCCGAGTTCGATTTCTGGAAGGTACCTCATTTTACATTTGCTCTTTCGCCCTCCTCATCTTGTTCGGAACGCTCTTCTACACAAGCGGCTTTCTTTACATTATTTATACTGGGATTTGTTTGCATTTAAAATGTATGTATGTAGGGCTTGCGAGGTGCCCCTTAAGAGCATTTGATTCCGCTCCTATGTAGGACAATTACCAGTACTGACTAATCGTGGTCCTTGGTGCAGTGGTTCGCATATCTCACTGGCAATTCGATGATCCTGGGTTCGATTCCTGCAAGGTACCTAATTTTTTATTTGCTCGTTCTCCCTCTAAATCTTGTGCGGAACGCTATTCTACGCAAGCGTCGTTCTTTCAATTAATTATACTCTGTGTTGTTTGCAGTTAAAATGTATATATGTACGGCATGCGATGGTGCTATCTCAGGGCATTTGATTCCGCTCGTATGTACGAGAATTACGAGTACTGACTAATCGAGGCCCTTGGTGCACTGGTTAGCATATCCGTCCGGCAATTGGGTGACCCTGGTTCGATTTATGTCAGGTACCTCATTTTTCATTTGCTCGTTCTCCTCCTCATCTTGTGCTAAACGCTCTTCTACACAAGCGTCGTTCTTTACATTAATTATACTCTGTGTTGTTTGCAGGTAAAATGTATGTATGTACGGCATGCGATGGTGCCCCCATTGGGCATTTGATTCCGCTCGTATGTAGGAGAATTACGAGTACTGACTAATAGGGTCTTTGGTGCAGTGGTTACATCTCCGACCGTCAATTGGATGATCCCGGGTTCGATTTTTGGAAGGTACCGCTTTTTTCCATTTGCTCTTTCTCCCTCCTCCTTCTGCGGAACGCTCTTCTACACAAGCGTCTTTCTTTACGTTATTTATACTGTGATTTGTTTGCAGTTACAATGTATGTATGTAGGGCTTCTTAAGGTGCCCCTTAAGGGCATTTAATTCCGCTCTCGTATGTAGGACAGTTACCAGTACTGACTAATCGGGGTGCTTGGTGCAGTGGTTAGCGTATCCGATCGATCGGCAATTGGATGATCTCGGGTTCGATTCCTGGGAGGTACCTCATTTTTCATTTGCTCGTTCTCTCCCTTCATCTTCTGCTGAACGCATTTCTACACAAGCGTCATTCATTACATTAATTATACCTTGATTTGTCTGCAGTTAAAATGTATATATGTACGGCATGCGGTGGTGCCCCTTCAGGGCATTTGATTCCGCTAGTATGTAGGAGAATTACGAGTACTGACTAATAGGGGTCTTTGGTGCAGTGGTTAACATACGGAACGCTCTTCTTCACATGCGTCGTCTTTAAAATAATATACTGTTGCAGTTAAAATGTATATATGTACGGCATGCGAGGGTGTACCCTCAGGGCTTTTAATTCCTCTCCAGTGTAGGAGTATTACAAGTACTGACTAATTGGGGTCCTTGGTGCAGTGGTTACCATACCCGATCGACAATTGGATGATCCCGGGTTTAATTCCTGGGAGGTACCTTATTTTTCATTTCCTCGATCTCCCTCATCTTGTGCGGAACGCTTTTCTACACATGCGTCGTTCTTAAATTAATTATACTGTGTGTTGTTTGCAGTTAAAATGTATATATATACGGCATGCAAAGGTTCATCCTCAGGGCATTAGATTCCGCTCGTATGTAAGAGAATTACGAGAACTGACTAATCGGGGCCGTTGGTGCAGTGCTTAGCATATCCGACCCGCAATTCGGTGACCCTGGTTCGATTTCTAGCAGGTACCTCATTTTTCATTTGCTCGTTCTCCCTCCTCATCTTGTGCGGAACGCTCTTCTACACAAACGTCATTCTTTACATTAATTATACTGTGTGTTGTTTGCAGTTAAAATGTATATATGTACGGAATGAGAAGATACCCCCTCAGGGCATTTGATTCCGCTTGTATGTACAAGTATTACGAGTTCTGACTAATCGGGCCCTTGTTGCAGTTGTTAGCATATCCGCACGGCAATTGAATGATCCCGGATTCGTTTTCTGGAATGTGCCTCATTTTCCATTTGTTCTTTCTTCCTCCTCTCATCTTCTGCGGAAGGCTCTTCTACACAAGCGTCATTCTTTACATTAATTATACTGTGTGTTTGTTTGCAGTTAAAATGTATATTGTACGACATGCAAAGGTGCACCCTGAGGGCATTTGATTCCGCTCGTATGTAGGAGAATTACGAGTACTGACATATATGGGGCCTTGGTGCAGTGGTTAGCATTTCCGACTGGCAATTGTATGATCTCGGGTTCGATTCCTGCGAGGTACCCCATTTCTCATTTCCTGGTTCTTCCTCCTCATCTTGTGCGAACGCTCTTCTACACAAGCGTCATTATTTACATTAATTATACTGTGTTGTTTGCATTTAAAATGTATATATGTATGGGACGGCATGAGAGGTACCCCCTCAGTGCATTCGATTCCGCTCGTACGTACGAGAATTACGAGTACTGACTAATCAGAGCCCTTGTTGCAGTGGCTAGCATATACGCCCGGCAATTAGATGATCCCGTTTTCGATTTCTTGAAGGTACCTCATTTTTCATTTGCTCTTTCTCCATCCTCATCTTCTGCGGAACGCTCTTCTACACAAGCGTCTTTCTTTACATTGTTTATACTGTGATTTCTTTGCATTTAAAATGTATGTATGTAGGGCTTGCGAAGGTGCCCCTTAAGGGAATTTGATTCCACTCTTATTTAGGACAACTACCAGAACTGACTAATCGGAGTCCTTGGCGCAATGGTTAGCAATCCGATCGGCAATTGGGTGACCTGGTTTCGATTCCTGCGAGGTACCTCATTTTCATGTGCTCGTTCTCTCTCCTCATCTTGTGTTAAACGGTCTTCTACACAAGCGTCGTTCTTTACATTAATTATACTTTGTGTTGTTTGCAGGTAAAATGTGTGTATGTACGGCATGCGATGGTGCCCCCTCAGGGCATTTGATTCCGCTCGAATGTAGGAGAATTACGAGTACTGACTAATAGGGGTATTTGGTGCAGTGGTTACATATCCGACCGTCAATTGGATGATCTCGCGTTCAATTTTTGGAAGGTACCTTTTTCCTTTGCTCGTTCTCCCTCCTCATCTTCTGCGGACGCTCTTCTACACAAGCGTCTTTTTTTACATTATTTATACTGTGATTTGTTTGCAGTTACAATGTATGTATGTACGGCTTCATAAGGTGCCCCTTAAGAGCATTGATTCCGCTCGTATGTAGGACAATTACCAGTACTGACTAATCGGGGTGCTTGTTGCAGTGGTTAGCGTATCCGATCGATCTGCAATTGGATGATCTCGGGTTCGATTCCTGGAAGGTACCTCGTTTTTCATTTGCTCGTTCTCGATCCTCATCTTCTTCGGAACGCACTTGTACACAAGTGTCATTTTTTACATTACTTATACCTTGATTTGTCTGCATTTAAAATGTATATATGTACAGCATGCGGTGGTGCCCCTTCAGGGCATTTGATTCCGCTCGTATGTAGGACAATTTCGAGTACTGACTAATAGGGGTCTTTGGTGCAGTGGTTAACATTTCTGACCGGCAGTTGGATGATCCTGGGTTCGATTCCTGCGAGGTACCTCTTTTTCATTTGCTCGTTCTCCTTTCTAATGTTGTGCGGAACGCTCTTCTACACATGCGTCGTTCTTTAATTAATTATACTGTGTGTTGTTTGCAGTTAAAATGTATATATGTACGGCATGAGAAGGTACTCCCTCAGGGTTTTGATTCCGCTCGTATGTACAAGAATTACGAGTACTAAACAATCGGGGCCCTTGTTGCAGTGGTTAGCATATCCGCCCGGCAATTGGATGATCCCAGGTTTGATATCTGGAAGGGTACCTCATTTTCCATTTTCTCCTATTCCCTCCTCATCTTGTGCGGAACGCTCTTCTACGCATGCTTCGTCTTTAAATTAATTATAATGTTTGGCAGTTAAATGTATATATGTACGGGCAGCGAAGGTGCCCCCTCAGGCATTTGATTCCTCTCCTATGTAGGTAGTATTACGAGTACTGCCTAATTGGGTTCGTTGGTGCAGTGGTTACCAAATCCGATCGGCAATTGGATGATCCCGGGTTCAATTCCTGGGAGGTACCTTATTTTCATTTCTCGATCTCCTCCTCATCTTGTGCGGAACGCTCTTCTACACATGCGTCGTTCTTTAAATTAATTATACTATGTTTTGTTTGCAGTTAAATTGTGTATATGTACGGCATGCGATGGTGCTCCCTCAGCGCATTTGATTCCGCTGTTGGGAATCGTGGTCGTTGGTGCAGTGCTTAGCATATCCGATCGGCAATTGCATGATCCCGGGTTCGATTCCTGGGAGGTACCTCATTTTTCATTTGCTCGGTCTCCCTCTTAATCTTGTGCGGAACGCTATTCTACACAAGTGTCGTTCTTTCAATTAAGTATACTGTGTTGTTTGCAGTTAAAATGTGTATATATATACGGCATGCAAAGGTTCATCCTCAGGGCATTAGATTCCGCTCGTATGTAAGAGAATTACGAGTACTGACTAATCGGGGCCCTTGGTGCAGTGGTTAGCATATCCGACCGGCAATTCGGTGACCCTGGTTCGATTTCTAGCAGGTACCTCATTTTTCATTTGCTCGTTCTCCCTCCTCATCTTGTGCGGAACGCTCTTCTACACAAACGTCATTCTTTACATTAATTATACTGTGTGTTGTTTGCAGTTAAAATGTATATATGTACGGCATGAGAAGATACCCCCTCAGGTCATTTGATTCCGCTTGTATGTACAAGTATTACGAGTCCTGACTAATCGGGCCCTCGTTGCAGTGGTTAGCATATCCGCACGGCAACTGAATGATCCGGATTCGTTTTCTGGAAGGTACCTCATTTTCCATTTGTTCTTTCTCCCTCCTCATCTTGTGCGGAACGCTCTTCTCCACAAGCGTCTTTCTTTACATTGTTTATACTGTGATTTGTTTGCATTTAAAATGTATGTATGTAGTGCTTGCGAAGGTGCCCCTTAAGGGAATTTGATTCCACTCTTATTTAGGACAATTACCAGTACTGACTAATCGGAGTCCTTGGCGCAATCGTTAGCATATCCGATTCGCAATTGGATGATCCTGGGTTCGATTCCTGCAAGGTACCTAATTTTTCATTTGTTCGTTCTCCCTCCTAATCTTGTGCTGAACGCTCTTCTACACAAGCATTGTTCTTTACGTTAATTATACTCTGTGTTGTTTGCATTTAAAATGTATATGTGTACGGCATGCGAAGGTTCCCCTCAGGGCATTTGATTCTGCTCGTATATAGGAGAATTACGAGTACTGACTAATAGGGGTCTTTGGTGCAGTGGTTACATATCCGACCGTCAATTGGATGATCCCGCATTCAATTTTTGGAAGGTACCTCTTTTTCCATTTGCTCTTTCTCCCTCCTCATCTTCTGCGGAACGCTCATCTACACAAGCGTCTTTCTTTACATTATTTACACTGTGAGTTGTATGTATGTTGGGCTTCGTAAGGTGCCCCTTAAGAGCATTTGATTCCGCTCGTATGTAGGACAATTACCAGTGCTGACTAATCGGGGTGCTTGCTGCAGTGGTTAGCGTATCCGATCGATCAGAATTGGATGATCTCGTGTTCGATTCCTGGAAGGTACCTCGTTTTTCATTTGCTCGTTCTCTCTCATCTTCTGCGGAACGCACTTCTACACAAGCGTCATTCTTTACATTAATTATACCTTGAATTGTCTGCATTTAAAATGTATATATTTACAGCATGCGGTGGTGCCCCTTCAGGGCATTTGATTCTGCTCGTATGTAGGAGAATTACGAGTACTGACTAATAGGGGTCTTTGGTGCAGTGGTTAGCATATCCGATCGGCAATTGGATGATCCCTGGTTCGATTCCTGGGAGGTACCTCATTTTTCATTTGCTCGTTCTCCCTCTTAATCTTCAGCGGAACGCTATTCTACACAAGCGTCGTTCTTTCAATTAATTATACTGTGTTCTTTGCAGTTAAAATGTATATATGTACGGCATGCAAAGGTGCACCCTCAGGGCATTAGATTCCGATCGTATGTACGAGAATTACGAGTAATGACTAATCGGGGCCCTTGGTGCTCTGATTAGCATATCCGACCGGCAATTGGATGACCCTGGTTCGATTTCTGGCAGGTACCTCATTTTTCATTTGCTCGTTCTCCTCCTCATCTTGTGCGAAACGCTCTTCTACACAAGCGGCGTTCTTTACATTAATTATACTGTGTGTTGTTTGCAGTCGTTCTTTACATTAATTGTACTGTGTACTCGGCAGTTAAAATGTATATATGTACAGCATGCAATGCTGCCCCCCCCAGGGCATTTAATTCCGCTCATATTTAGATATTTAGGAGAATTACGAGTACTGGTTAATAAGATTCCTTGGTGCAGTGGTTAGCATTTGAGACCGGCAATTGGATGATCTCGGGTTCGATTACTGCGAGGTACCTCATTTCTCATTTGCTTGTTCTCCCTCCTCATATGTACGGCATGAGTAGGTACCCCCTCAGTGCATTTGATTCCGCTTGTATGTACGAGAACGAGATCTAACTAATCGGGGCCCTTGTTGCAGTGGTTAGCATATCCTCCCGGCAATTGAATGATCCCGGGTTCGATTTCTGGAAGGTACCTCATTTTCCATTTGCTCTTTCTCTCTCCTCATCTTGTACGGAACGCTCTTCTACACAACCGTCCTTCTTTACATTATTTTACTGTGGTTTGTTTGCAGTTAAAATGTATATATGTAAGGCTTGAGAAAGTACCCCTTAAGGGCATTTAAATCCGCTCGTATGTAGGACAATTACTGGTACTGACTAATCGGGGTCCTTGTTGCAGTGGTTAGCATATCCGCTCGGCAATTGGATGATCTCGTGTTCTTTTCCTGGGAGGTAACTCATTTTTCATTTGCTCGTTCTCCATCCTCATCTTGTGCGGAACGCTCTTCTAGACAAGCGTCGTTCCTTACAATAATCATACTGTCTTGTCTGCAGTTAAAATGTATATATGTACGGCATGCGAAGGTGCAACGTCAGGGCATTTGATTCCTCTCGTATGTAGAAGTATTACGAGTACTGACTAATAGGGGTCCTTGGTGCAGTGGTTTGCATATCTGACCGGCAATTGGTTGATCCCGGGTTCGATTCCTGCGAGGTACCTCATTTCTCATTTGCTCTTTCTCCCTCCTCATCTTGTTCGGAACGCACTTCTACACAAGCGGCTTTCTTTACATTATTTATACTGGGATTTGTTTGCATTTAAAATGTTTGTATGTAGGGCTTGCGAAGGTGCCCCTTAAAAGCATTTGATTCCGCTCGTATGATGACAATTACCTGTACTGACTAATCGGGGTCCTTGGTGCAGTGGTTAGCAAATCTCACCGGCAATTGGATGATCCTGGGTTCGATTCCTGCGAGGTACCTCATTTTTCATTTGCTCGTTCTCCCTCCTAATCTTGTGCTGAACGCTCTTCTACACAAGCATCGTTCTTTACATTAATTATACTCTGTGTTGTTTGCAGTTAAAATGTATATATGTACGGCATGCGTAGGTGCCCCTTGAGGGCATTTGATTCCGCTCGTATGTAGGAGAATTACGAGGACTGACTAATAGGGGTCTTTGGTGCAGTGGTTACCAAATCCGATCGGCAATTCGATGATCCCGGGTTCAATTCCTGGGAGGTACCTATTTTTCATTTCCTCGATCTCCCTCATCATCTTATGCGGAACGCTCTTCTACGCATGCGTCGTTCTTTCAATTAATTATACTGTGTGTTGTTTGCAGTTAAAATGTATATATATACGGCATTAAAAGGTTCATCCTCAGGGCATTAGATTCCGCTCGTATGTAAGAGAATTACGAGTACTGACTAATCGGGGCCGTGGTGCAGTGCTTAGCATATCCGACCGGCAATTCGGTGACCCTTGTTCGATTTCTGGCAGGTACCTCATTATTCATTTGCTCGTTCTCCTCCTCATCTGTGCGAAAACGCTCTTCTACACAAGCGTCGTTCTTTACATTAATTATACTCTGTGTTGTTTGCAGTTAAAATGTATGTATGTAAGGCATGCGATGGTGCTCCCATAGGGCATTTGATTCCCTCGTATGTAGGAGAATTACGAGTACTAACTAATAGGGGTCTTTGGTGCAGTGGTTACATATCTGACCGGCAATTGGATGATCCGCGTTCGATTCCTGCGAGGTACTTCATTTTTCATTTGCTCGTTCTCCCTCCTCATCTTGTGTGGTACGCTCTTCTACACAAGCCTCGTTCTTTCAATTAAATATACTGTGTGTTGTTTGCAGTTAAAATATATATATGTACGGCATCCAAAGGTGCACCCTCAAGGCATTAGATTCCGCTCGTATTTACGAGAATTTCGAGTACTGACTAATCGGGGCCCTTGGTGCAATGGTTAGCATATCCGACCGGCAATTGGGTGAACTTGTTCGATTTCTGGCAGGTACCTCATTATTCATTTGCTCGTTCTCCCTCCTCATCTTGTGCGAAACGTCTTCTACACAAGCGTCGTCTTTACATTAATTATACTCTGTGTTGTTTGCAGTTAAAATGTATGTATGTAGGCATGCGATGGTGCTCCCATAGGGCATTTGATTCCCTCGTATGTAGGAGAATTACGAGTACTGACTAATAGGGGTCTTTGGTGCAGTGGTTACATATGTGACCGGCAATTGGATGATCCGCGTTCGATTCCTGCGAGGTACTTCATTTTTTCATTTGCTCGTTCTCCCTCCTCGTCTTCTGCAGAACGCTCTTCTACACAAGCTCGTTCTTTACATTAATATACTGTGTTCTCGGCAGTTAAAATGTATATATGTACGGAATGCGAAGGTGTCCCGTCAGGGCATTTGATTCCTCTCGTATGTAGAAGTACTACGAGTACTGACTAATAGGGGTCCTTGGTGCAGTGGTTTGCATATCTGACCAGCAATGGATTATCCCGGGTTCGATTCCTAAGAGGTACCTCATTTCTCATTGATCTTTCTCCCTCTCATTTTGTGCTGAAGGCTCTTCTACACAAGCATCGTTCTTTACATAATTATACTGTGTGTTATTTGTAGTTAAAATGTATATATGTACGGCATGAGAAGGTACCCCCTCAGGGCATTTGATTCAGCTCGTATGTACGAGAATTACGAGTACTGACTAATGGAGCCCTGTTGCAGTGGTTAGCATATCCGCCCGGCAATTGCATGATCCGAGTTCGATTTCTGGAAGGTACCTCATTTTACATTTGCTCTTTCGCCCTCCTCATCTTGTTCGGAACGCTCTTCTACACAAGCGGCTTTCTTTACATTATTTATACTGGGATTTGTTTGCATTAAATGTATGTATGTAGGGCTTGCGAGGTGCCCTTAAGAGCATTTGATTCCGCTCCTATGTAGGACAATTACAGTACTGACTAATCGTGGTCCTTGGTGCAGTGGTTCGCATATCTCACTGGCAATTCGATGATCCTGGGTTCGATTCCTGCAAGGTACCTAATTTTATTTGCTCGATCTCCTCTAAATCTGTGCGGAACGCTATTCTACGCAAGCGTCGTTCTTTCAATTAATTATATCTGTGTTGTTTGCAGTTAAAATGTATAATGTACGGCATGCGATGGTGCTACCTCAGGGCATTTGATTCCGCTCGTATGTACGAGAATTACGAGTACTGACTAATCGAGGCCCTTGGTGCATGGTTAGCATATCCGTCCGGCAATTGGGTGACCTGGTTCGATTTATGTCAGGTACCTCATTTTCATTGCTCGTTCTCCTCCTCATCTTGTGCTAAACGCTCTTCTACACAAGCGTCGTTCTTACATTAATTATATCCTGTGTTGTTTGCAGGTAAAATGTATGTATGTACGGCATGCGATGGTGCCCATTGGGCATTTGATTCCGCTCGTATGTAGGAGAATACGAGTACTGACTAATAGGGGTCTTTGGTGCAGTGGTTACATCTCCGACCGTCAATTGGATGATCCCGGGTTCGATTTTTGGAAGGTACCGCTTTTTCCATATTGCTCTTTCTCCTCCTCATCTTCTGCGGAACGCTCTTACACAAGCGTCTTTCTTTACGTTATTTATACTGTGATTTGTTTGCAGTTACAATGTATGTATGTAGGGCTTAAGGTGCCCTTAAGGGCATTTAATTCGCTCTCGTATGTAGGACAGTTACCAGTACTGACTAATCGGGTGTGCTTGGTGCAGTGGTTAGCGTATCGATCGATCGGCAATTGGATGATCTCGGGTTCGATTCCTGGAGGTACCTCATTTTTCATTTGCTCGTTCTCTCCTTCATCTTCTGAACGCATTCTACACAAGCGTCATTCATTACATTAATATACCTGATTTGTCTGCAGTAAAATGTATATATGTACGGCATGCGGTGGTGCCCCTTCAGGGCATTTGATTCCGCTAGTATGTAGGAGAATTACGAGTATGACTAATAGGGGTCTTTGGTGCAGTGGTTAACATACGGAACGCTCTTCTACACATGCGCCGTCTTTAAAATAATTATACTGTTGCAGTTAAAAGTATATATGTACGGCATGCGAGGGTGTACCCTCAGGGCTTTTAATCCTCTCCAGTGAGGATATTACAAGTACTGACTAATTGGGGTCCTTGGTGCAGTGGTTACCATACCCGATCGACAATTGGATGATCCCGGGTTTAATTCCTGGGAGGTACCTTATTTTTCATTTCCTCGATCTCCCTCATCTTGTGCGGAACGCTTTTCTACACATGCGTCGTTCTTTAAATTAATTATACTGTGTGTTGTTTGCAGTTAAAATGTATATATATACGGCATGCAAAGGTTCATCCTCAGGGCATTAGATTCCGCTCGTATGTAAGAGAATTACGAGAACTGACTAATCGGGGCCGTTGGTGCAGTGCTTAGCATATCCGACCCGCAATTCGGTGACCCTGGTTCGATTTCTAGCAGGTACCTCATTTTTCATTTGCTCGTTCTCCCTCCTCATCTTGTGCGGAACGCTCTTCTACACAAACGTCATTCTTTACATTAATTATACTGTGTGTTGTTTGCAGTTAAAATGTATATATGTACGGAATGAGAAGATACCCCCTCAGGGCATTTGATTCCGCTTGTATGTACAAGTATTACGAGTTCTGACTAATCGGGCCCTTGTTGCAGTTGTTAGCATATCCGCACGGCAATTGAATGATCCCGGATTCGTTTTCTGGAATGTGCCTCATTTTCCATTTGTTCTTTCTTCCTCCTCATCTTCTGCGGAAGGCTCTTCTACACAAGCGTCATTCTTTACATTAATTATACTGTGTGTTGTTTGCAGTTAAAATGTATATATGTACGACATGCAAAGGTGCACCCTGAGGGCATTTGATTCCGCTCGTATGTAGGAGAATTACGAGTACTGACATATATGGGGCCTTGGTGCAGTGGTTAGCATTTCCGACTGGCAATTGTATGATCTCGGGTTCGATTCCTGCGAGGTACCCATTTCTCATTTCCTGGTTCTTCCTCCTCATCTTGTGCGAACGCTCTTCTACACAAGCGTCATTATTTACATTAATTATACTGTGTTGTTTGCATTTAAAATGTATATATGGACGGCATGAGAAGGTACCCCCTCAGTGCATTCGATTCCGCTCGTACGTACGAGAATTACGAGTACTGACTAATCAGAGCCCTTGTTGCAGTGGCTAGCATATACGCCCGGCAATTAGATGATCCCGTTTTCGATTTCTTGAAGGTACCTCATTTTTCATTTGCTCTTTCTCCATCCTCATCTTCTGCGGAACGCTCTTCTACACAAGCGTCTTTCTTTACATTGTTTATACTGTGATTTCTTTGCATTTAAAATGTATGTATGTAGGGCTTGCGAAGGTGCCCCTTAAGGGAATTTGATTCCACTCTTATTTAGGACAACTACCAGAACTGACTAATCGGAGTCCTTGGCGCAATGGTTAGCATATCCGATCGGCAATTGGGTGACCTGGTTCGATTCCTGCGAGGTACCTCATTTTTCATGTGCTCGTTCTCTCTCCTCATCTTGTGTTAAACGGTCTTCTACACAAGCGTCGTTCTTTACATTAATTATACTTTGTGTTGTTTGCAGGTAAAATGTGTGTATGTACGGCATGCGATGGTGCCCCCTCAGGGCATTTGATTCCGCTCGAATGTAGGAGAATTACGAGTACTGACTAATAGGGGTATTTGGTGCAGTGGTTACATATCCGACCGTCAATTGGATGATCTCGCGTTCAATTTTTGGAAGGTACCTCTTTTTCCATTTGCTCGTTCTCCCTCCTCATCTTCTGCGGAACGCTCTTCTACACAAGCGTCTTTTTTACATTATTTATACTGTGATTTGTTTGCAGTTACAATGTATGTATGTACGGCTTCATAAGGTGCCCCTTAAGAGCATTTGATTCCGCTCGTATGTAGGACAATTACCAGTACTGACTAATCGGGGTGCTTGTTGCAGTGGTTAGCGTATCCGATCGATCTGCAATTGGATGATCTCGGGTTCGATTCCTGGAAGGTACCTCGTTTTTCATTTGCTCGTTCTCGATCCTCATCTTCTTCGGAACGCACTTGTACACAAGTGTCATTTTTTACATTACTTATACCTTGATTTGTCTGCATTTAAAATGTATATATGTACAGCATGCGGTGGTGCCCCTTCAGGGCATTTGATTCCGCTCGTATGTAGGACAATTTCGAGTACTGACTAATAGGGGTCTTTGGTGCAGTGGTTAACATTTCTGACCGGCAGTTGGATGATCCTGGGTTCGATTCCTGCGAGGTACCTCTTTTCTCATTTGCTCGTTCTCCTTTCTAATGTTGTGCGGAACGCTCTTCTACACATGCGTCGTTCTTTAAATTAATTATACTGTGTGTTGTTTGCAGTTAAAATGTATATATGTACGGCATGAGAAGGTACTCCCTCAGGGTATTTGATTCCGCTCGTATGTACAAGAATTACGAGTACTAAACAATCGGGGCCCTTGTTGCAGTGGTTAGCATATCCGCCCGGCAATTGGATGATCCCAGGTTTGATATCTGGAAGGTACCTCATTTTCCATTTTCTCCTATTCCCTCCTCATCTTGTGCGGAACGCTCTTCTACGCATGCTTCGTCTTTAAATTAATTATACTGTTGCAGTTAAAATGTATATATGTACGGCATGCGAAGGTGCCCCCTCAGGGCATTTGATTCCTCTCCTATGTAGGAGTATTACGAGTACTGCCTAATTGGGTTCGTTGGTGCAGTGGTTACCAAATCCGATCGGCAATTGGATGATCCCGGGTTCAATTCCTGGGAGGTACCTTATTTTTCATTTCCTCGATCTCCCTCCTCATCTTGTGCGGAACGCTCTTCTACACATGCGTCGTTCTTTAAATTAATTATACTATGTTTTGTTTGCAGTTAAATTGTGTATATGTACGGCATGCGATGGTGCTCCCTCAGCGCATTTGATTCCGCTGTTGGGAATCGTGGTCGTTGGTGCAGTGCTTAGCATATCCGATCGGCAATTGCATGATCCCGGGTTCGATTCCTGGGAGGTACCTCATTTTTCATTTGCTCGGTCTCCCTCTTAATCTTGTGCGGAACGCTATTCTACACAAGTGTCGTTCTTTCAATTAAGTATACTGTGTTGTTTGCAGTTAAAATGTGTATATATATACGGCATGCAAAGGTTCATCCTCAGGGCATTAGATTCCGCTCGTATGTAAGAGAATTACGAGTACTGACTAATCGGGGCCCTTGGTGCAGTGGTTAGCATATCCGACCGGCAATTCGGTGACCCTGGTTCGATTTCTAGCAGGTACCTCATTTTCATTTGCTCGTTCTCCCTCCTCATCTTGTGCGGAACGCTCTTCTACACAAACGTCATTCTTTACATTAATTATACTGTGTGTTGTTTGCAGTTAAAATGTATATATGTACGGCATGAGAAGATACCCCCTCAGGTCATTTGATTCCGCTTGTATGTACAAGTATTACGAGTCCTGACTAATCGGGCCCTCGTTGCAGTGGTTAGCATATCCGCACGGCAACTGAATGATCCCGGATTCGTTTTCTGGAAGGTACCTCATTTTCCATTTGTTCTTTCTCCCTCCTCATCTTGTGCGGAACGCTCTTCTCCACAAGCGTCTTTCTTTACATTGTTTATACTGTGATTTGTTTGCATTTAAAATGTATGTATGTAGTGCTTGCGAAGGTGCCCCTTAAGGGAATTTGATTCCACTCTTATTTAGGACAATTACCAGTACTGACTAATCGGAGTCCTTGGCGCAATCGTTAGCATATCCGATTCGCAATTGGATGATCCTGGGTTCGATTCCTGCAAGGTACCTAATTTTTCATTTGTTCGTTCTCCCTCCTAATCTTGTGCTGAACGCTCTTCTACACAAGCATTGTTCTTTACGTTAATTATACTCTGTGTTGTTTGCATTTAAAATGTATATGTGTACGGCATGCGAAGGTTCCCCTCAGGGCATTTGATTCTGCTCGTATATAGGAGAATTACGAGTACTGACTAATAGGGGTCTTTGGTGCAGTGGTTACATATCCGACCGTCAATTGGATGATCCCGCATTCAATTTTTGGAAGGTACCTCTTTTTCCATTTGCTCTTTCTCCTCCTCATCTTCTGCGGAACGCTCATCTACACAAGCGTCTTTCTTTACATTATTTACACTGTGAGTTGTATGTATGTTGGGCTTCGTAAGGTGCCCCTTAAGAGCATTTGATTCCGCTCGTATGTAGGACAATTACCAGTGCTGACTAATCGGGGTGCTTGCTGCAGTGGTTAGCGTATCCGATCGATCAGAATTGGATGATCTCGTGTTCGATTCCTGGAAGGTACCTCGTTTTTCATTTGCTCGTTCTCTCTCATCTTCTGCGGAACGCACTTCTACACAAGCGTCATTCTTTACATTAATTATACCTTGAATTGTCTGCATTTAAAATGTATATATTTACAGCATGCGGTGGTGCCCCTTCAGGGCATTTGATTCTGCTCGTATGTAGGAGAATTACGAGTACTGACTAATAGGGGTCTTTGGTGCAGTGGTTAGCATATCCGATCGGCAATTGGATGATCCCTGGTTCGATTCCTGGGAGGTACCTCATTTTTCATTTGCTCGTTCTCCCTCTTAATCTTCAGCGGAACGCTATTCTACACAAGCGTCGTTCTTTCAATTAATTATACTGTGTTCTTTGCAGTTAAAATGTATATATGTACGGCATGCAAAGGTGCACCCTCAGGGCATTAGATTCCGATCGTATGTACGAGAATTACGAGTAATGACTAATCGGGGCCCTTGGTGCTCTGATTAGCATATCCGACCGGCAATTGGATGACCCTGGTTCGATTTCTGGCAGGTACCTCATTTTTCATTTGCTCGTTCTCCCTCCTCATCTTGTGCGAAACGCTCTTCTACACAAGCGGCGTTCTTTACATTAATTATACTGTGTGTTGTTTGCAGTCGTTCTTTACATTAATTGTACTGTGTACTCGGCAGTTAAAATGTATATATGTACAGCATGCAATGCTGCCCCCCCCAGGGCATTTAATTCCGCTCATATTTAGATATTTAGGAGAATTACGAGTACTGGTTAATAAGATTCCTTGGTGCAGTGGTTAGCATTTGAGACCGGCAATTGGATGATCTCGGGTTCGATTACTGCGAGGTACCTCATTTCTCATTTGCTTGTTCTCCCTCCTCATATGTACGGCATGAGTAGGTACCCCCTCAGTGCATTTGATTCCGCTTGTATGTACGAGAACGAGATCTAACTAATCGGGGCCCTTGTTGCAGTGGTTAGCATATCCTCCCGGCAATTGAATGATCCCGGGTTCGATTTCTGGAAGGTACCTCATTTTCCATTTGCTCTTTCTCTCTCCTCATCTTGTACGGAACGCTCTTCTACACAACCGTCCTTCTTTACATTATTTTACTGTGGTTTGTTTGCAGTTAAAATGTATATATGTAAGGCTTGAGAAAGTACCCCTTAAGGGCATTTAAATCCGCTCGTATGTAGGACAATTACTGGTACTGACTAATCGGGGTCCTTGTTGCAGTGGTTAGCATATCCGCTCGGCAATTGGATGATCTCGTGTTCTTTTCCTGGGAGGTAACTCATTTTTCATTTGCTCGTTCTCCATCCTCATCTTGTGCGGAACGCTCTTCTAGACAAGCGTCGTTCCTTACAATAATCATACTGTCTTGTCTGCAGTTAAAATGTATATATGTACGGCATGCGAAGGTGCAACGTCAGGGCATTTGATTCCTCTCGTATGTAGAAGTATTACGAGTACTGACTAATAGGGGTCCTTGGTGCAGTGGTTTGCATATCTGACCGGCAATTGGTTGATCCCGGGTTCGATTCCTGCGAGGTACCTCATTTCTCATTTGCTCTTTCTCCCTCCTCATCTTGTTCGGAACGCACTTCTACACAAGCGGCTTTCTTTACATTATTTATACTGGGATTTGTTTGCATTTAAAATGTTTGTATGTAGGGCTTGCGAAGGTGCCCCTTAAAAGCATTTGATTCCGCTCGTATGATGACAATTACCTGTACTGACTAATCGGGGTCCTTGGTGCAGTGGTTAGCAAATCTCACCGGCAATTGGATGATCCTGGGTTCGATTCCTGCGAGGTACCTCATTTTTCATTTGCTCGTTCTCCCTCCTAATCTTGTGCTGAACGCTCTTCTACACAAGCATCGTTCTTTACATTAATTATACTCTGTGTTGTTTGCAGTTAAAATGTATATATGTACGGCATGCGTAGGTGCCCCTTGAGGGCATTTGATTCCGCTCGTATGTAGGAGAATTACGAGGACTGACTAATAGGGGTCTTTGGTGCAGTGGTTACCAAATCCGATCGGCAATTCGATGATCCCGGGTTCAATTCCTGGGAGGTACCTTATTTTTCATTTCCTCGATCTCCCTCATCATCTTATGCGGAACGCTCTTCTACGCATGCGTCGTTCTTTCAATTAATTATACTGTGTGTTGTTTGCAGTTAAAATGTATATATATACGGCATTAAAAGGTTCATCCTCAGGGCATTAGATTCCGCTCGTATGTAAGAGAATTACGAGTACTGACTAATCGGGGCCGTTGGTGCAGTGCTTAGCATATCCGACCGGCAATTCGGTGACCCTTGTTCGATTTCTGGCAGGTACCTCATTATTCATTTGCTCGTTCTCCCTCCTCATCTTGTGCGAAACGCTCTTCTACACAAGCGTCGTTCTTTACATTAATTATACTCTGTGTTGTTTGCAGTTAAAATGTATGTATGTAAGGCATGCGATGGTGCTCCCATAGGGCATTTGATTCCCTCGTATGTAGGAGAATTACGAGTACTAACTAATAGGGGTCTTTGGTGCAGTGGTTACATATCTGACCGGCAATTGGATGATCCGCGTTCGATTCCTGCGAGGTACTTCATTTTTCATTTGCTCGTTCTCCCTCCTCATCTTGTGTGGTACGCTCTTCTACACAAGCCTCGTTCTTTCAATTAAATATACTGTGTGTTGTTTGCAGTTAAAATATATATATGTACGGCATCCAAAGGTGCACCCTCAAGGCATTAGATTCCGCTCGTATTTACGAGAATTTCGAGTACTGACTAATCGGGCCCTTGGTGCAATGGTTAGCATATCCGACCGGCAATTGGGTGAACCTTGTTCGATTTCTGGCAGGTACCTCATTATTCATTTGCTCGTTCTCCCTCCTCATCTTGTGCGAAACGCTCTTCTACACAAGCGTCGTTCTTTACATTAATTATACTCTGTGTTGTTTGCAGTTAAAATGTATGTATGTAAGGCATGCGATGGTGCTCCCATAGGGCATTTGATTCCCTCGTATGTAGGAGAATTACGAGTACTGACTAATAGGGGTCTTTGGTGCAGTGGTTACATATGTGACCGGCAATTGGATGATCCGCGTTCGATTCCTGCGAGGTACTTCATTTTTTCATTTGCTCGTTCTCCCTCCTCGTCTTCTGCAGAACGCTCTTCTACACAAGCTCGTTCTTTACATTAATTATACTGTGTTCTCGGCAGTTAAAATGTATATATGTACGGAATGCGAAGGTGTCCCGTCAGGGCATTTGATTCCTCTCGTATGTAGAAGTACTACGAGTACTGACTAATAGGGGTCCTTGGTGCAGTGGTTTGCATATCTGACCAGCAATTGGATTATCCCGGGTTCGATTCCTAAGAGGTACCTCATTTCTCATTTGATCTTTCTCCCTCCTCATTTTGTGCTGAAGGCTCTTCTACACAAGCATCGTTCTTTACATTAATTATACTGTGTGTTATTTGTAGTTAAAATGTATATATGTACGGCATGAGAAGGTACCCCCTCAGGGCATTTGATTCAGCTCGTATGTACGAGAATTACGAGTACTGACTAATGGGAGCCCTTGTTGCAGTGGTTAGCATATCCGCCCGGCAATTGCATGATCCCGAGTTCGATTTCTGGAAGGTACCTCATTTTACATTTGCTCTTTCGCCCTCCTCATCTTGTTCGGAACGCTCTTCTACACAAGCGGCTTTCTTTACATTATTTATACTGGGATTTGTTTGCATTTAAAATGTATGTATGTAGGGCTTGCGAGGTGCCCTTAAGAGCATTTGATTCCGCTCCTATGTAGGACAATTACCAGTACTGACTAATCGTGGTCCTTGGTGCAGTGGTTCGCATATCTCACTGGCAATTCGATGATCCTGGGTTCGATTCCTGCAAGGTACCTAATTTTTTATTTGCTCGATCTCCCTCTAAATCTTGTGCGGAACGCTATTCTACGCAAGCGTCGTTCTTTCAATTAATTATACTCTGTGTTGTTTGCAGTTAAAATGTATATATGTACGGCATGCGATGGTGCTACCTCAGGGCATTTGATTCCGCTCGTATGTACGAGAATTACGAGTACTGACTAATCGAGGCCCTTGGTGCACTGGTTAGCATATCCGTCCGGCAATTGGGTGACCCTGGTTCGATTTATGTCAGGTACCTCATTTTTCATTTGCTCGTTCTCCCTCCTCATCTTGTGCTAAACGCTCTTCTACACAAGCGTCGTTCTTTACATTAATTATACTCTGTGTTGTTTGCAGGTAAAATGTATGTATGTACGGCATGCGATGGTGCCCCATTGGGCATTTGATTCCGCTCGTATGTAGGAGAATTACGAGTACTGACTAATAGGGGTCTTTGGTGCAGTGGTTACATCTCCGACCGTCATTGGATGATCCCGGGTTCGATTTTTGGAAGGTACCGCTTTTTCCATTTGCTCTTTCTCCCTCCTCATCTTCTGCGGACGCTCTTCTACACAAGCGTCTTTCTTTACGTTATTTATACTGGATTTGTTTGCAGTTACAATGTATGTATGTAGGGCTTCTTAAGGTGCCCCTTAAGGGCATTTAATTCCGCTCTCGTATGTAGGACAGTTACCAGTACTGACTAATCGGGGTGCTTGGTGCAGTGGTTAGCGTATCCGATCGATCGGCAATTGGATGATCTCGGGTTCGATTCCTGGGAGGTACCTCATTTTTCATTTGCTCGTTCTCTCCCTTCATCTTCTGCTGAACGCATTTCTACACAAGCGTCATTCATTACATTAATTATACCTTGATTTGTCTGCAGTTAAAATGTATATATGTACGGCATGCGGTGGTGCCCCTTCAGGGCATTTGATTCCGCTAGTATGTAGGAGAATTACGAGTACTGACTAATAGGGGTCTTTGGTGCAGTGGTTAACATACGGAACGCTCTTCTACACATGCGTCGTCTTTAAAATAATTATACTGTTGCAGTTAAAATGTATATATGTACGGCATGCGAGGGTGTACCCTCAGGGCTTTTAATTCCTCTCCAGTGTAGGAGTATTACAAGTACTGACTAATTGGGGTCCTTGGTGCAGTGGTTACCATACCCGATCGACAATTGGATGATCCCGGGTTTAATTCCTGGGAGGTACCTTATTTTTCATTTCCTCGATCTCCCTCATCTTGTGCGGAACGCTTTTCTACACATGCGTCGTTCTTTAAATTAATTATACTGTGTGTTGTTTGCAGTTAAAATGTATATATATACGGCATGCAAAGGTTCATCCTCAGGGCATTAGATTCCGCTCGTATGTAAGAGAATTACGAGAACTGACTAATCGGGGCCGTTGGTGCAGTGCTTAGCATATCCGACCCGCAATTCGGTGACCCTGGTTCGATTTCTAGCAGGTACCTCATTTTTCATTTGCTCGTTCTCCCTCCTCATCTTGTGCGGAACGCTCTTCTACACAAACGTCATTCTTTACATTAATTATACTGTGTGTTGTTTGCAGTTAAAATGTATATATGTACGGAATGAGAAGATACCCCCTCAGGGCATTTGATTCCGCTTGTATGTACAAGTATTACGAGTTCTGACTAATCGGGCCCTTGTTGCAGTTGTTAGCATATCCGCACGGCAATTGAATGATCCCGGATTCGTTTTCTGGAATGTGCCTCATTTTCCATTTGTTCTTTCTTCCTCCTCATCTTCTGCGGAAGGCTCTTCTACACAAGCGTCATTCTTTACATTAATTATACTGTGTGTTGTTTGCAGTTAAAATGTATATATGTACGACATGCAAAGGTGCACCCTGAGGGCATTTGATTCCGCTCGTATGTAGGAGAATTACGAGTACTGACATATATGGGGCCTTGGTGCAGTGGTTAGCATTTCCGACTGGCAATTGTATGATCTCGGGTTCGATTCCTGCGAGGTACCCATTTCTCATTTCCTGGTTCTTCCTCCTCATCTTGTGTGAACGCTCTTCTACACAAGCGTCATTATTTACATTAATTATACTGTGTTGTTTGCATTTAAAATGTATATATGGACGGCATGAGAAGGTACCCCCTCAGTGCATTCGATTCCGCTCGTACGTACGAGAATTACGAGTACTGACTAATCGGAGCCCTTGTTGCAGTGGCTAGCATATACGCCCGGCAATTAGATGATCCCGTTTTCGATTTCTTGAAGGTACCTCATTTTTCATTTGCTCTTTCTCCATCCTCATCTTCTGCGGAACGCTCTTCTACACAAGCGTCTTTCTTTACATTGTTTATACTGTGATTTCTTTGCATTTAAAATGTATGTATGTAGGGCTTGCGAAGGTGCCCTTAAGGGAATTTGATTCCACTCTTATTTAGGACAACTACCAGAACTGACTAATCGGAGTCCTTGGCGCAATGGTTAGCATATCCGATCGGCAATTGGGTGACCTGGTTCGATTCCTGCGAGGTACCTCATTTTTCATGTGCTCGTTCTCTCTCCTCATCTTGTGTTAAACGGTCTTCTACACAAGCGTCGTTCTTTACATTAATTATACTTTGTGTTGTTTGCAGGTAAAATGTGTGTATGTACGGCATGCGATGGTGCCCCCTCAGGGCATTTGATTCCGCTCGAATGTAGGAGAATTACGAGTACTGACTAATAGGGGTATTTGGTGCAGTGGTTACATATCCGACCGTCAATTGGATGATCTCGCGTTCAATTTTTGGAAGGTACCTCTTTTTCCATTTGCTCGTTCTCCCTCCTCATCTTCTGCGGAACGCTCTTCTACACAAGCGTCTTTTTTTACATTATTTATACTGTGATTTGTTTGCAGTTACAATGTATGTATGTACGGCTTCATAAGGTGCCCCTTAAGAGCATTTGATTCCGCTCGTATGTAGGACAATTACCAGTACTGACTAATCGGGGTGCTTGTTGCAGTGGTTAGCGTATCCGATCGATCTGCAATTGGATGATCTCGGGTTCGATTCCTGGAAGGTACCTCGTTTTTCATTTGCTCGTTTCGATCCTCATCTTCTGCGGAACGCACTTGTACACAAGTGTCATTTTTTACATTACTTATACCTTGATTTGTCTGCATTTAAAATGTATATATGTACAGCATGCGGTGGTGCCCCTTCAGGGCATTTGATTCCGCTCGTATGTAGGACAATTTCGAGTACTGACTAATAGGGGTCTTTGGTGCAGTGGTTAACATTTCTGACCGGCAGTTGGATGATCCTGGGTTCGATTCCTGCGAGGTACCTCTTTTCTCATTTGCTCGTTCTCCTTTCTAATGTTGTGCGGAACGCTCTTCTACACATGCGTCGTTCTTTAAATTAATTATACTGTGTGTTGTTTGCAGTTAAAATGTATATATGTACGGCATGAGAAGGTACTCCCTCAGGGTATTTGATTCCGCTCGTATGTACAAGAATTACGAGTACTAAACAATCGGGGCCCTTGTTGCAGTGGTTAGCATATCCGCCCGGCAATTGGATGATCCCAGGTTTGATATCTGGAAGGTACCTCATTTTCCATTTTCTCCTATTCCCTCCTCATCTTGTGCGGAACGCTCTTCTACGCATGCTTCGTCTTTAAATTAATTATACTGTTGCAGTTAAAATGTATATATGTACGGCATGCGAAGGTGCCCCCTCAGGGCATTTGATTCCTCTCCTATGTAGGAGTATTACGAGTACTGCCTAATTGGGTTCGTTGGTGCAGTGGTTACCAAATCCGATCGGCAATTGGATGATCCCGGGTTCAATTCCTGGGAGGTACCTTATTTTTCATTTCCTCGATCTCCCTCCTCATCTTGTGCGGAACGCTCTTCTACACATGCGTCGTTCTTTAAATTAATTATACTATGTTTTGTTTGCAGTTAAATTGTGTATATGTACGGCATGCGATGGTGCTCCCTCAGCGCATTTGATTCCGCTGTTGGGAATCGTGGTCGTTGGTGCAGTGCTTAGCATATCCGATCGGCAATTGCATGATCCCGGGTTCGATTCCTGGGAGGTACCTCATTTTTCATTTGCTCGGTCTCCCTCTTAATCTTGTGCGGAACGCTATTCTACACAAGTGTCGTTCTTTCAATTAAGTATACTGTGTTGTTTGCAGTTAAAATGTGTATATATATACGGCATGCAAAGGTTCATCCTCAGGGCATTAGATTCCGCTCGTATGTAAGAGAATTATGAGTACTGACTAATCGGGGCCGTTGGTGCAGTGCTTAGCATATCCGACCGGCAATTCGGTGACTGTTGTTCGATTTCTAGCAGGTACCTCATTTTTCATTTGCTTGTTCTCCCTCCTCATCTTGTGCGGAACGCTCTTCTACACAAGCGTCATTCTTTACATTAATTATACTGTGTGTTGTTTGCAGTTAAAATGTATATATGTACGGCATGAGAAGATACCCCATCAGGGCATTTGATTCCGCTTGTATGTACGAGTATTACGAGTTCTGACTAATCGGGGCCCTTGTTGCAGTGGTTAACATATCCACCCGGCAATTGAATGATCCAGGGTTCGTTTTCTGGAAGGTACCTCATTTTCCTTTTACTTTTTCTCCCTCCTCATCTTGTGCGGAACGTTCTTCTACACAAGCGTCATTCTTTACATTAATTATACTGTGTGTAGTTTGCAGTTAAAATGTATATGTGACGGCATCCGATTGTGCCCCCTCAGAGCATTTGATTCCGCTCGTATGTAGGAGAATTACGAGTACTGACTAATAAGGGTCCTTGTGCAGTGGTTAGCATTTCCGACTGTCAATTGTATGATCTCGGGTTCGATTCCTGCGAGGTACCCCTTTTCTCATTTGCTTGTTCTTCCTCCTCATCTTGTGCGGAACGCTCTTCTACACAAGCGTCAATCTTTACATTAATTATACTGTGTGTTGTTTGCAGTTAAAATGTTTATATATGTACGGCATGAGAAGATAACCCCTCAGGGCATTTGATTCCGCTTGTATGTACGAGTATTACGAGTTCTGAATAATCGGGGCCCCTGTTGCATTGGTTAGCATATCCGCCCGGCAATTGAATGATCCCGTGTTCGATTTCTGGAAGGTACCTCATTTTCCATTTGCTCTTTCTCCCTCCTCATCTTGTACGGGACGCTCTTCAACACAAGCGTCTTTCTTTATATTATTTTACTGTGGTTTGTTTGCAATTTAAATGTATATATGTAGGGCTTGAGAAGGTGCCCCTTAAGGGCATTTGAATCCGCTCGTATGTAGGACAATTACCAGTACTGACTAATCGGGGTCCTTGGTGCAGTGGTTAGCATATCCGATCGGCAATTGGATGATCTCGGGTTCGATTCCTGGGAGGTACCTCATTTTTCATTTGCTCGTTCTCCCTCCTCATCTTATGCTGAACGCTCTTCTACACAAGGGTCGTTCTTTACATTAATTATCCTGTGTGTTGTCTGCATTTAAAATGTATATATGTACGGCATGCGAAGGTGCCCCTTCTGGGCATTTGATTCCTCTCGTATGTAGAAGTATTACGAGTACTGACTAATAAGGGTCCTTGGTACAGTGGTTTACATATCTAACCGGCAATTGGTTGATCCTGGGTTCGATTCCTGCGACGTACCTCATTTCTCATTTGCTCTTTCTCCCTCATCATCTTGTGCTGAACGCTTTTCTACACAAGCATCGTTCTTTACATTAATTATACTGTGTGTTGTTAGCAGTTAAAATGTATATATGTACGGCATGAGAAGGTACCCCCTCAGCGCATTTGTTTCCGCTCGTATGTACGAGAATTACGACTACTGACTAATCGGAGCCCTTGTTGCAGTGGTTAGGATATCCGCCCAGCAATTGGATGATCCCGGGTTCGATGCCTGGAAGGCACCTCATTTTCCGTTTGCTCTTTCTTCCTCCTCATCTTGTGCGGAACGCTCTTCTACACATGAGTCGTTCTTTCAATTAGTTATACTGTTGCAGTTAAAATGTATATATGTACGGCATGCGAATGTGCCCCCTCAGAGCATTTGATTCCTCTCGTGTGTAGGAGTATTACGAGTACTGACTAATCGGGGTCCTTGCTGCAGTGGTTACCATATCTGATCGGCAATTGATGATCCCGGGTTCAATTCCTGGGAGGTACCTTATTTTTCGTTTGCTTGTTCTCCCTCCTCATCTTTTGCGGAACCCTGTTCTACACATGCGTCGTTCTTTAAATTAATTATACTGTGTTTTGTTTGCAGTTAAATTGTGTATATGTACGGCATGCGATTGTGCCCCCTCAGTACGGTGGCCCACTTTTCATTTTCTTTTTAAAAGTATAGGTGATCGTGGTTTTTCCCATTATTTGGCACTATACTAGCACATTGGTACCATTTTTACAAAAATTGATCAATATTTAGGGGTCTCGCATCGACCTTGAAATTACGAGTTTTTTTTTTTAAAATGCGTACTTTTTAACTTTTTACTGAATCAAGATAAATCATTAAGTATGGATGTTTTCTGAATCCTCTTAATGAGAGAAGTCGTTTGGTGCGCCTGCCAATGTCATACGACTAACGGTTTAAAGGTTGTGCCTGTATACAGGTAATACCAATGTGCTAGTGTAGTGCCGAATAATGGGAAAAACCACGATCACCTATACTTTTCAAAAAAATGAGTCACCATACCCGGGCGGAATGTATAATGTATATAGGTAATTAGAAAATGCACTATGCCTGTGCCAGGCACCTAACCTATTTCTTTTTTTGCAGATCATAACATTTTGAAATTCTGTCTGAGTTCCTCATCCTTTGTCATGGACAAATCGATGGCAACCATAACTGAAGAACTCTTAAAGCTACAAATAGAGAGTCATCAAAAGGAAAGGCGAAAATACATCGCTACCTTCTCTAAGATCGGCCTCGGAAATTTTTTAGTTGGCCAACCGTCGTCCTCCATCAGTGGTAGCAAATTGCCAACAACACGGCAGGTTTTGCAATACTTCTTCAGTGTTATCCAGCACACTGCTAACAGGAAAGACGTATTCAAAGAAACCGTAAACACGTCTTAAAGTTTTGGAACATGGCCCGCATTAAAACATCACAAAGCTCAACTGCAAACGGAAGCTAGAGGCATTGTGGAAAGAGTGGCACTTACTCCAAAAGAGCAAAAACGATAAACTGACGCCGGAGGAAAACGGCAGAAGTTTTCGGACAGTGTGGACAAGCTGTGGGATATCGGAGCATCTGACGCTGTCGAAGATATAAAGAAGAATCGACTGCTGTCCGACAAGTACAAGAAAAAATACATTGACTTCTACCTCGATCAACGTGGTCCTCGGGTGGCAACGATGAGCGGGAACGATAAAGTTTTCGCTGTAAAAAGAAAGCTACAGGAAGGAAGAAGACGTCCTCGCCAGGAGCCGCAAACCTCAAAGTGTGCATACAAAACCGGAGATGAGGCCATGGAGAATGATGATACTGGCATGTCAGGAGAGTCGGAGACAGAACTAGCGTTCCCCCTGCCGAAAGAGCCAAGTGTGTCTCTCAATCTTCCTCGCCGCATCCTTAATGCACCTGCTGTCACGGAAGTGGCTGATCGTTTCCGCATGTCCAATAATCAGGTGCGTATTGTGTATAGCGCAGTTTTAAAGTGTCCCGTAACCCACATGTATTCTTGACAGTTTCCTTTCCACTTTCCATTCTCTACATAGGTAGTAAGCATTGTGGCTGCTATCACACGTTCGGCGGATCCACCAGCAGACCTCAATCAGTTCAGCATCTCGAAAGAAACGGCTCGCCGGGGAAGAGTGTCACATCGCCGTGAAGTGGCGACGGCTGTGAAGGACTCCTTCACGCCACCGAGGCACACTGTTGTCCATTGGGATGGCAAAATGGTCAAGGTCAGTTGATTAAGTTTTCATAGCTATCAATTTAGTAATGAGATTCATGAAGCATAATGTCAATTAAAAGAGAACTGAATGTGAACAAAAATAGGTTACTTTTACAACCATGAAATTGAAATATATGGCATGTGTTTCAGAACTTCCTTGGAACGGCGGAGCACCGCCAAGCAATTCTCATCTCCGGGGCTCCTCATTGCACAGAAGGAAGTTGCTGTCAGTCCCAGCTGTTGCTGACGGCACCGACTGTCGCAGGCGTGGGCAACCATACATGCTCTCGAAGATTGGGGATGTGAGGAGAGCGTCATCGGACTCTGCTTCGACACCACTTCCACCAACACGGGGAGGGTGCAGGGTGCAGTTGTCCGGCTGGAAAACATGCTCGGGCGACAGCTACTCCAGCTGGGATGCCGTCATCACGTCCTAGAGCTTATCGTGGGGGCAGTAGCCGTCACCCTGCTTGGAAGGACTACGGCACCAACTGATCCTTTGTTTCAGCAGTTGAAGAGAAGGTTAGTTCATTTTTTGTGCAAGGTAAAGTTAGGACACACATGATATTCTACTAGTTTATAAAACAGCAAGCCAAACCGGAACTTCAGAGTTTTCTCACAATTTTCTTGTTTATTATTTTTGAAGATGGGACGAGCTCGATCTCTCGACCTACTGCAAGCTGCAGGTCGAGAATCTGGCGGAGAGTACGTGGCTAATAGAACTCCAGGACGCGGCGGTCAGCTTCCTGAGCACAGCTTCTGGTTTCGTCAGAGACGATTACCGGGAAGTGGCAGAGATCACGCTCCTGGTACTCGGGACACAACCACGCCGTGGCATTCACCTCATGCGCCCAGGAGTAGCCCTGTTCAAAAATCAACTTTTTCTTATTTTCATAGGTTTCTGTATTTTTTCCCAGATGCTCAAACCAGGGATTATCTGGCCCCTTCACCTTCCCAAACAGCTTCTCCCAAACTGCTCCTTCTAGGATTTCCAGGATGTGATGTCGACAGGCCAGATAAAACACCTTTTTGTTCAGCATTTTCTCTAGCAGTTTGGCAGCTCCTCTGTGAACTCCACTGTTACTGGATGTAGTGTCAAAAACAAGGGCAGTAACATTATCCGTAAGTTCCCATGTCTCCAGTAAATCCATTGAAGCCTCAGCCTGAGCTGTGCCAGAAGAATTGTCGATGACAGGTACTCCCAATAACTTTCCTTCAGTGTATGAAGGTGGACCAGACACTAGCACAGCTAAAGTCTCTGAGGTACTTCCAGGTTCACTGCCCAAGACATCTTTGAGCAACTTTCCATCCCAGTGTAAGGCAGCGTACTGTGGGGGGTTTTCACAAAACTTGGACATGTGACTCTGGCTGATATTATACCTGGACAGCATTCTGTTGCGACGTGTTGTTGAGGTTGAGATGACGAAGTTATCCAGATCAGCCCCTCCAGCTTTCAAGGTGGCAGAAACCATGGCAGTAACTTGATTGTCTGATAAACCAAGACGATCAGCTGTATTGCAGATGACATCACATTCCATGACCTTCCTTGGAAACGTCAAAGTCACACTAGTCACAGTGTCTTGATGGTGAGAACATCCAGGACGAGGCTGATGGTAATCCATGTCCTCTGTGTTAGCGTCGTTGTCAGTTGAGTCACCCCAGGTAATGTCATCCACATGAACAACTGCCTTTGTTCTGCTGCAGCTGTAAAATAGTACAACATGTTAAGACAGTAATTGTTAAGTACATGCTAAATATCGCAATGGAGTAAAACTTAAAACTTTTTGTGACGTTCAAAGTAATTAGTTTTACCTTGTTCTTGTCTATGCTGCAGTCTTTCATTCCTCGCTGCTTGCTGCAGGGATCTTGTCTCAAAAATCTTGTCATGACCAGACATATGACCTTTCCTCTCAGTCTTTTGGTCTTCGTAGAACCTGATATCCTCATCTTCTTCTCTCTGGATAACAGTCTGTTGTTCTGTATTTCCTGGATTGCATCTGGAGCTCCTATATCGAACAGGCTGTCTAATTCCAGCACAAATGCTCCTCTTTTTCCTCCAGGGTTACTTGCTCTTCCTTTGCTTTTCACCAGAGCACGATGTTTCTCATGTAGTTTCATGAAGAGCTTCATTGCGTTGTACTTGGTCATTGTCTTGATCCTAGCCATCTGCCAGAATGGGATGATAGATTCAACTGTTTCATACGCAAGGTCTTGAACCATGGGCCTCCCTGCATTTTCCGGTAAATTCTGAAGATTAAGGAAATACTGGAACGCCTGTCTGTTGGTGGGAAGCTGGGAACCACTGATAAAAGCTGAAGGGTATCCAACCAGGAAAGTTTCAGTGAGAGATCTGGTAGATGGCCCAGTTGACACCTGCCTGTGGACAGTACGTGGAGGTTCTGAGATATCAACTGTGCGCCCACGGAGCTCCCTCAGCTCCTTGCTTAATGCCATTGTGAAGTTGTAACTTGTAGATGGTTTTCTAGATTCTGATTGAGTTTCTGTTGTTTCCTGAAAAATGATAGATAATTATTATTATATTATTATTATTATTAATTATTATTATTTATTATTATTATTATTATTATTATTATTATTATTATTATTATTTACTAATTTTATGCTCTTTCATTTGATACCTAATTTGTTGCTCTATCTTGTTTAGATCAAAAGTTAAAGTGCAAAACATAATTCAAGGGACCACGGAATTGGCGCTTTGGCCGATTTCAAGGCAGAAAATTTAAAGCTCCATGCGGCAATGCTTCCCAACATCCTAGGTCAAAATAGTTGTGATTTTCAGCTTTTTCAGGTCAAAATGCATGGGAAAATGTACAGAAACCTATGAAAATAAGAAAAAGTTGATTTTTGAACAGGCCTAGCCCAGGAGCCTAGCACCACGCAAGATGGATGGCTAAAGTTAGTATTTTCAAACAAAAATAATCTAGAGATAAGTTTAAATGTTATTCAAAGATAAACATTTCATTATAACGCAAACAAAGTAATTGGCAACAATAAACCTGTCTTACTTACAATGGTGCCTATTCTGTTTCAGGTCATCTACTACACAAAACTGCTGATGTTCAGTAGGCAGCTGGAGCTCGACGCCGAGCTGGTCGACAAACTGCACAGGATCGTGGTGTTCATCGCTCTTCTGTACGTACCAGCTTGGTTGGCGGCCCCTGTAGCAGCTGATACGCCGTTGAATGACCTGGTACTATACCAGCGTTTTCTGAGGTATAGGGCAGTGGACCGCGAGGTGGCAGAAGCGTCACTGGCAGTGATGAGGCGGCACTTCTGGTATCTGAGGCCTCAGACCGTCATCTTCGCTCTATGCAGCAACAAGGTGGATGGCACTGTGAAGCAACAGATGGCAGAGAAGCTGTCCCACCTCCCTGTACCCAAAGACTTCACATACGAGAACGTCTCAGTCGACGAGATGACGCTACTCCCCGACCTGATCGACGAGTCCTCCTGGTTCTTATTTGCAGGTCTGAAGATGTATGGGTCTTCGTGGCTCACCCTGCCAACTGATAAGTGGGACGAGAACGAGGACTTTTGTCGTCTGAAGGATGTGATCTCTAATCTCCAGGTCACCAATGACGTCGCTGATAGAGGAGTCCAACTGATATAAGACTATGCGAACACGGTCACAAAGGACGAGGCACAGCTGCAGGATCTTCTGCAAGTGGTGGAAAAGAACCGGAAAGAGCTCGGCGACTTCAAGAAGTCATCACTCGCCACGATGACATAGCACAGAGGGACAACGTTGCAGCCAGTGACGTGTGATAGTGGTCAATACAATGCAAAAGTGATTGTTTAAGTTATTGTTTCTTTGTCTGCTATTTGCTGATTTTTTTGAAAAGTATAGGTGATCGTCGTTTTTCCCATTATTTGGCACTATACTAGCACATTGGTATTACCTGTATACAGGCACAACTTTTAAACCGTTAGTCGTATGACATTGGAAGGCACACCAAACGACTTCTCTCATCAAGAGGATTCAGAAAACATCCATACTTAATGATTTATCTTGATTCAGTAAAAGGTTAAAAAGTTCGCATTTAAAAAAAAAAACTCGTAATTTCAAGGTCGATGCGAGACCCCTAAATATTGATCAATTTTTGTAAAAATGGTACCAATGTGCTAGTATAGTGCCAAATAATGGGAAAAACTACGATAACCTATACTTTTAAAAAAAAATTGAAAAGTGGGCCACCCTACCCCTCAGGGCATTTGATTCCGCTCTATTTAGGAGAATTACGAGTACTGACTAATCGTGGTCCTTGGTGCAGTGGTTAGCATATCCGACCGGCAATTGGATGACCCCGGGTTCGATTCCTCGGAGGTACCTCATTTTTCATTTGCTCCTTCTCCCTCCTAATCTTGTGCGGAACGCTCTTCTAGACAAGCGTCGTTCTTTACATTAATTATACTGTCTGTTGTTTGCAGTTAAAATGTATGTATGTACGGAATGCGATGTTGCCCCCTCAGGGCAATTGATTCTGCTCGTATGTAGGAGAATTACGAGTACTGAGTAATCGGGGTCCTTGGTGCAGTGGTTAGCATATCCGGTCGGCAATTCGATGATCCCGTGTTTGATTCGTGGAGGTACCTCAGTTTTCATTTGCTCGTTCTCCCTCCTCATCTTGTGCGGAACGCTCTTCTGCACAAGCGTCGTTCTTTACATTAATTATACTGTTTTGTCTGCAGTTAAAATGTATATATGTACGGCATGAGAAGGTATCCCCTCAGCGCATTTGATTCTGCTCGTATATACGAGAATTACGAGTACTGACTAATCGGAGCACTTGGTGCAGTGGTTAGCATATCCGCCCGGCAATTGGATGATCCCGTATTCGATATCTGGAAGGTACCTCATTTTTCATTTGCTCGTTCTCCCTCCTCATCTTGTGCGGAACGCTCTTCTACACAAGCGGCTTTCTTTACATTAATTATACTGTGTGTTGTTTGCAGTTAAAATGTATATATGTACGGCATGCAAAGGTGCACCCTCAGGGCATTTGATTCCGCTCGTATGTAGGAAAATTACGAGTACTGACTAATAAGGGTCCTTGGTGCAGTGGTTAGCATTTCCGACTGGCAATTGTATGATCTCGGGTTCGATTCCTGCAAGGTACCCCATTTCTCATTTGCTTGTTCTTCCTCCTCATCTTGTGCGGAACGCTCTTCTACACAAGCGTCATTATTTACATTAATTATACTGTGTTGTTTGCAGTTAAAATGTATATATGGACGGCATGAGAAGGTACCCCCTCACCTCATTTGATTCCGCTCGTATGTACGAGAATTACGAGTACTGACTAATCGGAGCCCTTGTTGCAGTGGCGAGCATAACGCCCGGCAATTAGATGATCCCGTGTTCTATTTCTTGAAGGTACCTCATTTTCCATTTGCTCTTTCTCCATCCTCATCTTCTGCGGAACGCTCTTCTACAAAAGCCTCTTTCTTTACATTGTTTATTCTGTGATTTGTTTGCATTTAAAATGTATGTATGTAGTGCTTGCTAAGGTGCCCCTTAAGGGAATTTGAATCCACTCTTATTTAGGACAGTAGTATAGCCTCAAAAGTTAAGAGTGCAGGAATGTTGCAATTTATTACTTAATGTTGCAATGTTGCAAAGGGGTGGGGTATTATGCAGCGTGTTGCAAGGGGTGTTGCAAAGGGGGTGGGGTGTTACGCAACATGTTGCAAAGGGTGTGGGGTGTTGCAAAAAAATCCCTGCAAAGGGGGGTGGGGGATGCTGCAGGTGCGAAACTTGCAGGCGGCGTTATCCCCCAAGAGAAAGGAGAGAAAGGAGGAGAGAAAGGAGGAGAGGTGTTCACCTGGCAGGAGCCAAGTGCATATTAAGACTTCAGCCGAGTAGGCGTTGTCTTATAGGCTCCTAATCAGCAGGTTGGCTGAATCAGCCAAGTTGGCTTAAAAGGAGCCAAGGGGGGAGGGGTACGCTTGAAGGGGTAGGGAGAGAGAGACAGAGAGAGACAGAGTATCGGCCTTTGATTGCAAGGGCTTGGAGGCGGAGCTCTCCCCCAAGCTATTTTCGTATACCTAACCTAAGAGGCCTCTAAGGGGTTTTCCCAAAGGGCCAGAAAGAGAAAGGACCAGAGGTCCTTGCTCGGCTGGGAGCCGAGCTTGTAATGACTCCGTCGCCAGCTTCTCACTCTTTTATAGACCTCTAATCCGGCTGAGTTGCCAGATAGCGCCATGTATTCAATAGAATGCTGAGTTGCCAGATAGCAATATTTAAAACCATATATTAATCAAAATACCACAATATATTTATATGATGGTAGTTAATCAATACAGAATTTCTTTTAATTGTTGGAATTAAGAAGATTCAACTATTTATTAAATAATAATTTAAACACACTCTTTACACAATAAATCACTTAATTCCTATTTTATTATAAATACCACAATTGAATAACTGGGAAAAACGAAAGGAAAAGAAACCTTACGAAGAAAGTTGAAATAAGCCAAAACACACGCTCGTGCATTCCCCCCAATCTCCTCACCCCATCTGGTTTGTATATATATATATATATATATATATATATATATATATATAAAGAATCATAATAACCGTGTCTATTTAATTTTGTCATTCCTTATATATATATATATATATATTATATATATATATATATATATATATATATATATATATATATATATATATACATATAAATGGATTTTCACCTTAAAGTGAATTAAAACATTAACTTTATTACTTAATTCCTATTTTTATTATAAATATCACAATTGAATAACAGAAGGAAAAACGAAAGGAAAAGAAACCTTGTGAAGATTGGTGAAAATTAACCAAAATTATTATAAATATCACAATTGAATAACAGTGGGAAAAACGAAAGGAAAAGAAACCTTGCGAAGATTGGTGAAAATAAACCAAAACACACGCTCGTCCATTCCCCCCAATCTCCTCACCCCATCTGTGTTTGTGTATATATATATAAAATATAGAAAGAATCATAATAACCGTGTCTATTTAATTTTGTCATTCCTTATATATATATATAAATGGATTTTCACCTTAAAGTGAATTAAAACATTAACTTTATTACTTAATTCCTATTTTTATTATAAATATCACAATTGAATGACAGTGGGAAAAGAAAAGAAATCTTACGAAGATTGGTGAAAATAAACCAAAACACGCTCGTATTCTCAAATCTACACACACACACACACACGAGGAATCGTTTCCCGACTCGAATCACACCTGTTTGCCCAGAGGCCTTTTTGAAATGACCACAATTATACCTTTCTTCCAGTCTAGTCGAGTAAAATCTCTCTTCACTCCGATTCTTAGATATACACACAATTATATTAAATAATAATCAGCGAAAGAATTAAGGTGGGCAAACCTGAAAGTACTAATATATATATATATATATATATATATATATATATATATATATATATCTATATATATTATATATATATAGAGAGAGAGAGAGAGTTTTGTTCATTCTTTTAAAATAAATAAAGGAATATATATATATATATATATATATATATATATATATATATATATATATATATATATATATATACAAGAAAGAGAGAGAGTTTTGTTCATTCTTTTAAAATAAATAAAGGAATGGAAATATATATATATAGGGTGGTACAGATTTAAAATAACAGGATCATTTGATCCGTGGGTAGTATGACCGCAAAGCATGCACACAGCTTGGATCAAAAAAGTAAGGGCCTGAGCTGGGTATCACGAATTCTATAGGTGCACTCGGCGAAACTGGTGATAATTAATCTGCTGAAGGATGAGTTTCATATTTTCGTAAGATTCCTTCATGTGGACAGCGTGCCCTACAGGAATGGAAGGGTATTTATTTCCATTGTGAAGTAGTACAACCTTGAGGCTTAGCTTCGAAGAGTCAATAAATAAACGCCAATCTTCAGATTTGTTCTCATGACCGAGAGCTAACAGCAGTCCATTTACATTATTACAGTAGCATAAACCACCTGACGAGGAGAAATACTGCATCAGATCTTTTTGGCGAGTGCGGAACGCCGATATGCTTGTATCTTTTGCCAGCAAATTCCATTCACTTAACCTGGAGCCCAATAATTCCGCTTTCTTTTTCGGAAGGTCAAAATCTCTCACGAGATCATTCAGCATAACCTGCGTTATCATACGTTGTTTATTTGATTCAGGTTGCTGAAAGTCTGTATCTTTAGTGTCATCAATTTCCATTGGTTCAACTTCAGAATCTTCATCCAGTGTCCATGACTTTGTGGGAGTTGGAATTGGGTTATCATCGTCATGTAGTACTGGTCTCATGGCAGATGCAAGATTTGGGTATTGAATTTTATGTTTATTTTAGGCAGAGAATCCTGAAACGTTAGTCATACAAAAATAGCAATCCGTTAGGTGATCCTTGGGCTCTCTCCAAATCATTGGTATGGCAAATGGCATAGATTTGCGGGTACCTTTAATCCAACCCCTAAGAGTGACAGCACAGGAAATGCATGAGATATGAGGTGCCCAGGATTTGTCTTGGTCGCCTACCTTACATCCAAAATAAAGTTCGTAAGCCTTCTTCACGAGTGGGGTCATCGTCTTCCTCTGTGCCATTATGGTCAGTTCTCCACATACGTAGCAAAATGTATCTCTGGGATTAATACAGTTTCGATTCATGCTGGCGGAAAATTATTGAAATCACGGAAAACTTTTTGGAATGAAAATCCAATTTTTTCTACTATGTAAAATTTTAAAATTTGAGCAAAACTTGAAAAAATTTTCTTTCTTTTTATTAAAAATCTGTTTGTTTAAATAGCTATATTTTTTTAATGCAAAAAATACTATTAAATATAGTTAACCTGGAAAAAAAAAGAGTAAAATTAAATGAGTACACTTAATTTTAACTAATATTTTGGGAAAACTCTGAGTAAATGGAAATATTTTCTCGAAAACTATGGGTGATAGAAAAATTCTGAAACCATATTTGGAATCAGCATCAAAAGTTCTATAAGAAACACCAAATAGTTTTCAAGAAACAAAAATGTTGTTCCCTAGTGTAATTAACTCTTTCTCGCCAAATTGGAAAGCTTTTCACCCGACCTTAGACCTACAGTTTATCGTGGATTCAGAATACAACTCGTCAGGGAATGATTGCTCACTATTTCATCGAGATAATTAAAGCTCATATACAGGACCTGCATTGTCTATAAGATCTGTGGCGCGTGGAGCCTTCAGAAGAGGTGCCAGATACCAGTGTATACATTATTATGGAGAGTTGCCAGATACCATTGCTCAGGTACACAGTTGCCAGATTGTACAATTTATTTTCTTAAAAGTTGATTTAGAATTCCGCTAGTAGGTTTAGAAGGCGTAACATGATATAATTAACCAAAAGAATTAAGTAAAACAACATTGCATCATTCTGTTTATTATAAATATATAGAAAATAAATATACATTTGAATGATCAATAATAATAATAGAAATATGAATGAGGAATATGCATATAATCCGTCAATATAACAGTACAGGAGAAATATATACACACACACAATTATGGAGATATATAGAAAATAAATATACATTTGAATGATCAATAATAATAGAAATGAAGAATATGCATATAATCAAAAAAATATACACACACACACACACACACACACAATTATGGATATATATAGAAATAAATATACATTTGAATGATCAATAATAATAGAAATATGAACGAGGAATATGCATATAATCCTTCAATATAACAGTACAGGAGAAATATCACACAAATATGTTAAATATATAAATACATTTCACTTTTTTTTTCAAAATACTAAACTCGCACTTAATCGAGTTTACAATTACATCATTATTGCTCTGCATTACGCAGTATATGCGGTTTAATAATATTTCGCCGCTTTAAGTATAGGGAAACCTGTACTATTTTTGTTCACACTTTACAACCGGTTGGTAAGTCATCTTTAAATACGTCTAGAATACAATCAAAAGCACGCACAAAGAGTTCATCGTTAGCTACATTATTAAACACAAGTTTATAAACACGTTTTTCCAATCGAGGGTTTATTTCTACCGACCCGAGCTTTTCAATCGTGAACTCGTCTTCACTCAACATAGCGGCAATTGAAATAATCTTCTAAATCGTTACGACAACTGCGCGTTATATAAAGAAATAGTTCTTCAGGGTGAACGGTGTAGGCGAGCTCAGCCTTGTACCGATCAATTACTTTGTACCAAAATTCATGGTATTTCAAAGAGTCTAAACTTTTTAAATAAACGTCCAGCTCTAGACCATTCTCACCTTGTTCAGCCCTACACTCGGTAAACCCATCGAGCAGAGCGGTGTATGCGTATTCAAGTACTGTATCAAAATAAAGCATATCCGTAACACGCGCGTCTAATATAGGGTTCAGCTTGCGGAATCCGACGATTTCAAACATTCTGTCGAGGATGAAACGGTGTCGCGTAGGAACAAGAGCGTTATTATCAGAAGCATTCTTCCACATCAGCCGTTTATCAATGCACTGCCGATCGTTATTTATACACAACGTACATACAACGCCGTATGAGGGTGCGTCACTAATCTGCTCTCTTCTTGTACCTACGTTAACAGGTATTTTATAACGATCTTCACTCCACTTCTCAACTATCACGAAGATTCTATTCATCTCCTCGACACTTAAATAAACCCGTTTGTTTGTTTCTACATTCCGTTTCCAGTACATAGCTAACGGTACCGGATTTACGCCTGAACACGCGCAACGATTTCGTCACGGACACATCGTACGAGGCGTTGAGAATGCTGCTCAAAGGAAGTTCCATCGTATTCGAGGAGCGCACGTCCACTCGGTTCAAGCTCTGAGATAACTATGAGCCGTGTGAGGCACGCAGGTAGGCAGGAACGGTTCGATGGGCGGCTGACTCGATGATACGTGAATGGGCTTGTTCGAACTCGTATGATCCGCGAGTCGCACCATAATCGAATTGTTGTACATATTGGGTAGGTGTTTTTCCGCTACAAGAATTAATTTCGGTTTTATCACTACCAGACTACGCACCAGACAGTTTCCCTCAGGATAATTTTCACGAACTAGGCACATTTTATAATGTTTTACTAAACATCTTCACACTCCGGCGCACTATTTGAGAGGAACATATGCTCATATTTTTCCTTTCTGCCCATCAAACGATACTTGTCTCTAAAGTCTGTTAAAAACTCACGCAGGGCACTAGCCACAACCTCACTACGAACCTCATCATGATATACATTAATATAGTGATAAAAATACTTAAGATTGTCCATGATCACGAGATTCACATTTTCAGTCGTAGGGTATGAGTAATCGACATGGTGTAACATGACGTAATACCGCTTGTCACACCACCCATCCACAAGACTCATTATCCATACCTGCTGCTTCTCTTCTGCACGCGTTGTTTCTTTTACTTCACGGTATATGTGAGACTTTATAAAGTTTAGCTCTACAGCATACTTCAGCATCGTCTGTGCAACGAAAGCCTTCAACGGTCTCAAGAACATCCGTAGAGTATTTGTACATCTTGCAACTTCGCACAATCCAATGTGGTTTTAAAAGAGGCATAGGAGGGGGGAATAGGAAGTTTTTCGGTATCCACCACATCCTGGCACTTTGCTGAATACCATTTCATAAACGTTGTACAAGCAATATTAAAGGTAGCCATTTGAATACACGTCTGATCTCCTTTTTTTCTTCTACGCTGGCGAATACACGTCTGATCTCAAGGGCTTACTGCAGTCGACTGACCACGCAGGGAATCACAGATAGTAGCATGACTCACGTTGCTGGTCTTACAGTGGGCGAAGCTTAGAACTTTCACCTGACACACACACACATGGGCGGAGCTTAGAACTTTCACCTGTGCACACACACAACAATGGGCGGAGCTTAGAACTTTCACCTGTGCACACACACAATGGGCTGAGCTTAGAACTTTCACCTGTGCACACACACAACAATGGGCGGAGCTTAGAACTTTCACCTGTGCACACACAAAGGAGAAAGTGAAACGCTAATTGAAACATGATTTATTTAATAAACGAGATATTCAAGTTATATATATTTACAAATACGTGTAATAAATAAGTTAACAATAGACACATGATTATATTCAAGACATATATTTAAAAAACACGTGATAAATAAGTTAACAATTGAAATTATGTTAACACAAGAGATAACAGAAAACACAAGAAAAAACAAATGCATAGATTTGGTGATCACAAACAACAGTAACCTAATACTTTAAAGAAAGCATTCTATTAAATACTTTTAGCCTATGTTCACGAATTAATACCGGTTTTAAAATAGATTCGAGACGAAGACCGTCTGAACTGATTTTATAGAAATTCAAGGATTCCAAGTTGATCACGAGAGAAGTTATGTAGTCATCTTCCATGCTGAAAAATCTCGTCGTTTGCCTGTCTGCTCAGAACACCGACAAGAGGTAAGATCGAATCCACATCAACACAAAATTTTAGTCGCTAAAATAACAGCCTGAGCATTGTTCATGTTCTAAATTATCTTTGATTCGTTTTGGTAAAATTGAGTAAACTGCAGCCTTTGTTTCCTGATCAGAAACTCTCCGTCTTTTTCTGGTATGGTGCAAGGTTTCGTTGCAACCATATTCACTGCTCGAGTCTACTTCACAGTCGTTGTCTTCTAATCTAGATTTACACTCTTCACTAATGCATTCAATGGGTGAATAATCATCTTGGTTGATATTATTGACACCACAATCGAGAGGGCTCACTGGGGTAACGGCCACTTCAGGTAATGGTGCGGGCGCTTGAGGTGGGTCGGGGACAATCTCCTCAGGTTGCCCTTGTGGCGGGGAAAATATTGTGTGGAGGTAATTATGTGCTACTTCTAAGTAAACTAAACGGGCTTTATGTAACACAGTGGCAACTAATAATGATTTATGCAAAGATGCACCAGCTCTTCTGGAACGTCTGGATGCAATTTTACCGAGCGATATATTTATCAACTTGTGTGCTTCAAACCCGTTTGGAACGTCAGATATCATGTTCACCACCTAGGAATTGGTCAAGGCACAGAGAGCTAACTAACACGACTCTATCCTCTATTTCCAATCTTGTAATGAGTTAAAGTGAAAGTTTCGCATGCCTTTATACAATGTCGTTCTGACGTCATTATCAAGCTCCACGCAGGGAATTTCCAGGTAGTAGCATGAATCACGCTGCTGTTCTTTCACCTGTGCACACACACACACACACGCACACGCGCACGCACGCACAAACTCACACACAAAGGAGAAAGTGAAACGTTAATTGATACATGATTTATTTAATAAAAGAAATAGTCAAGCTATATATATATTTACAAACACGTGTAATAAATAAGTTAACTGTAGGTCTAAGGTCGGGTGAAAAGCTTTCCAATTCGGCGAGAAAGAGTTAATTACACTAGGGAACAATATTTTTGTTTCTTGATAACTATTTGGTGTTTCTTATAGAACTTTTGATGCTGATTCCAAATATGGTTTCAGAATTTTTCTATCACCCATAGTTTTCAAGACAATAATATTTCCATTTACCCAGAGTTTTCCCAAAATATTAGTTAAAATTAAGTGTGCTAATTTAATTTTACTCTCTTTTTTTTTTTCCAGGTTAACTATATTTAATAGTATTTTTTGCATTAAAAAATATAGCTATTTAAACAAACAGATTTTTAATAAAAAGAAATAATTTTTTTCAAGTTTTGCTCAAATTTTAAAATTTTTCATAGTAGAAAAAATTGGTTTTTCATTCCAAAAAGTTTTCCGTGATTTCAATAATTTTCCGCCAGCATGAATCGAAACTATTAATCCCAGAGATACATTTTGCTACGTATGTGGAGAACTGACCATAATGGCACAGAGGAAGACGATGACCCCACTCGTGAAGAAGGCTTACGAACTTTATTTTGGATGTAAGGTAGGCGACCAAGACAAATCCTGGGCACCTCATATCTCATGCATTTCCTATGCCGTCACTCTTAGGGGTTGGATTAAAGGTACCCGCAAATCTATGCCATTTGCCATACCAATGATTTGGAGAGAGCCCAAGGATCACCTAACGGATTGCTATTTTTGTATGACTAACGTTTCAGGATTCTCTGCCTAAAATAAACATAAAATTCAATATCCAAATCTTGCATCTGCCATGAGACCAGTACTACATGACGATGATAACCCAATTCCAACTCCCCCAAAGTCATGGACACTGGATGAAGAGTCTGAAGTTGAACCAACGGAAGTTGATGACACTAAAGATACAGACTTTCAGCAACCTGAATCAAATAAACAACGTATGATAACGCAGGTTATGCTGAATGATCTCGTGAGAGATTTGGACCTTCCGAAAAAGAAAGCGGAATTATTGGGCTCCAGGTTACGTGAATGGAATTTGCTGGCAAAAGATACAAGCATATCGGCGTTCCGCACTCGCCAAAAAGATCTGATGCAGTATTTCTCCTCGTCAGGTGGTTTATGCTACTGTAATAATGTAAATGGACTGCTGTTAGCTCTCGGTCATGAGAACAAATCTGAAGATTGGCGTTTATTTATTGACTCTTCGAAGCTAAGCCTCAAGGTTGTACTACTTCACAATGGAAATAAATACCCTTCCATTCCTGTAGGGCACGCTGTCCACATGAAGGAATCTTACGAAAATATGAAACTCATCCTTCAGCAGATTAATTATCACCAGTTTCGCCGAGTGCACCTATAGAATTCGTGATACCCAGCTCAGGCCCTTACTCTTTTGATCCAAGCTGTGTGCATGCTTTGCGGTCATACTACCCACGGATCAAATGATCCTGTTATTTTAAATCTGTACCACCCTATATATATATATATTTCCATTCCTTTATTTATTTTAAAAGAATGAACAAAACTCTCTCTCTCTCTCTCTCTCTCTCTCTCTCTCTCTCTCTCTATATATATATATATATATGTGTGTGTGTGTGTGTATATATATATATATATATATATATATATATAATTATTAGTACTTTCAGGTTTGCCCACCTTATTTCTTTCGCTGATTATTATTTAATATAATTGTGTGTATATCTAAGAATCGGAGTGAAAAGGGATTTTACTCAACAAGACTGGAAGAAAGGTAAAATTGCCGTCATTTCAAAAAGGCCTCTGGGCAAACAGGTGTAATTCGAGTCGGGAAACGATTCCTCGTGTGTTGTGTGTGTGTGTGTGTGTGTGTGTAGATTTGAGAATACGAGCGTGTGTTTTGGTTTATTTTCACCAATCTTCGCAAGGTTTCTTTTCCTCCTTTCCCACTGTTATTCAATTGTGATATTTATAATAAAAATAGGAATTAAGTAATAAAGTTAATGTTTTAATTCACTTTAAAGTGAAAATCCATTTATATATATATATATATAAGGAATGACAAAATTAAATAGACACGGTTATTATGATTCTTTCTATATATCTATATATATATATATATATATATATATATATATATATACAAACACAGATGGGGTGAGGAGATTGGGTAGAATGGACTAGCGTGTGTTTTGGTTTATTTTCACCAATCTTCGCAAGGTTTCTTTTCCTTTCGTTTTTCCCACTGTTATTCAATTGTGATATTTATAATAAAAATAGGAATTAAGTAATAAAGTTAATGTTTTAATTCACTTTAAGGTGAAAATCAATATATATATATATATATATATATATATATATATATATATATATATATATATATATATATATATAAGGAATGACAAAATATACGTTTGGCATTTTTTTCTGATTTTCACTCACATGATATGTAGAGGCGTGTGCGTGTGCGCGTGTGTGTGTGTGTGTGTGTGTGTGTGTGTGTGTGTGCACGAGTTGTTCATTCGTTTATATATACAAACACAGATGGGGTGAGGAGATTGGGGGGAATGGACGACCGTGTGTTTTGGTTAATTTTCACCAATCTTCGCAAGGTTTCTTTCCTTTCTTTTTTCCCACTGTTATTCAATTGTGATATTTATAATAAAAATAGGAATTAAGTAATAAAGTTAATCTTTTAATTCACTTTAAGATGAAAATCCATTTATATATATTATATATATATATATATATATATATATATATATATATAAGGAATGACAAAATTAAATAGACACGGTTATTATGATTCTCTCTCTCTCTCTCTCTCTCTCTCTCTCTCTCTCTCTCTATATATATATATATATATATATATATAATATATATGTGTGTGTGTACAAACACAGATGGGGGGAATGGACGAGCGTGTGTTTTGGCTTATTTCAACTTTCTTCGTAATGTTTCTTTTCCTTTCGTTTTTCCCACTGTTATTCAATTGTGGTATTTATAATAAAATAGGAATTAAGTGATTTATTGTGTAAAGAGCGTGTGTTTAAATTATTTATTTAATAAACAGTTGAATCTTCTTAATTCCAACAATTAAAAGAAATTCTGTATTGATTAACTACCATCATATAAATATATTGTGGTATTTTGATTAATATATGGTTTTAAATATTGCTATCTGGCAACTCAGCATTCTATTGAATACATGGCGCTATCTGGCAACTCAGCCGGATTAGAGGTCTATAAAAGAGTGAGAAGCTGGCGACGGAGTCATTACAAGCTCGACTCATAAACCACCTTTCTTCTACTACTTCTTTCACCACCTTTCTCTACAAAAAAAAAAAAAATGGTGTCAATAATCCAGCAGGGTTGAAAGCACCTTAAACAGAAAAAAACAAACAAATTACAAGCTCGGCTCCCAGCCGAGCAAGGACCTCTGTTCCTTTCTCTTTCTGGCCCTTTGGGAAAACCCCTTAGAGGCATCTTAGGTTAGGTATACGAAAATAGCTTGGGGGAGAACTCCGCCTCCAAGCCCTTGCAATCAAAGGCCGATATTCTCTCTCTCTCTCTCTCTCTCTCTCTCTCTCTCTCTCTCTCTCTCTCTCTCTCTCTCTCTCTCTCTCCCTACCCCTTCAGGCGTACCCCTCCCCCCTTGGCTCCTTCTAAGCCAACTGGCTGATTAGGAGCCTATAAGACAGCGCGTACTCGGCTGAAGTCTTAATATGCACTTGGCTCCTGCCAGGTGAACACCTCTCCTCCTTTCTCTCCTCCTTTTTCTCCTTTCTCTTGGGGGATAACGCCGCCTGCAAGTTTCGCACCTGCAGCATCCCCCACCACCCTTTGCAGGGATTTTTTTGCAACACCCCACACCCCTTTGCAACCCCCCCATTTCAACATGTTGCATAATACCCCCGCCCCTTTGCAACACCCCCTTGCAACACGTTGTATGACACCCCCCCCTTTGCAACACCCCCACCCCCATTTGAAACATTGCAACATTCCTGCAATCTTACCTTTTTCGGCTATACTACTTAGGACAATTACCAGTACTGATTAATCGGAGTCCTTGCGCAATGGTTAGCATATCCGATCGGCAATTGAATGATCTAGGGTTCGATTCCTGGGAGGTACCTCATTTTTAATTTGCTCGTTCTCCCTCCTAATCTTGTGCTGAACGCTCTTCTACACAAGCATCGTTCTTTACATTAATTATACTGTGTGTTGTTTGCAGTTAAAATGTATATATGTACGGCATGCGCTGGTGCCCCCTCAGGGCATTTTATTCCGCTCATATGTAGGAGAATTACGAGTACTGACTAATAGGGTCTTTGGTGCAGTGGTTACATATCCGACCGTCAATTGGATGATCCCGGGTTCGAATTTTGAAAGGTACCTCTTTTTCCATTTGCTCTTTCTCCTTCCTCATCTTGTGCGGAACGCTCTTCTACACATGCGTCGTTCTTTAAATTAATTATACTGTGTTTTGTTTGCAGTTAAATTGTGTATATGTACGGCATGCGATGGTGCTACCTCAGGGCATTTGATTCCGCTCGTATGTACGAGAATTACGAGTACTGACTAATCGTGGTCCTTGGTGCAATGGTTAGCATATCCGATCGGCAATTGGATGATCCCGGGTTCGATTCCTGGGAGGTACCTCATTTTTCATTTGCTCGTTCTCCCTCTTAATCTTGTGCGGAACGCTATTCTACACAAGCGTCGTTCTTTCAATTAAATATACTGTGTGTTGTTTGCAATTAAAATATATATATGTACGGCATCCAAAGGTGCGCCCTCACGGCATTAGATTCCGCTCGTATTTACGAGAATTTCGAGTACTGACTAATCGGGGCCCTTGGTGCAATGGTTAGCATATCCGACCGGCAATTGGGTGACCCTTGTTCGATTTCTGGCAGGTACCTCATTATTAATTTGCTCGTTCTCCCTCCTCATCTTGTGCGAAACGCTCTTCTTCACAAGGGTCGTTCTTTACATTAATTATACTGTGTGTTGTTTGCAGTTAAAATGTATGTATGTACGGCATGCGATGGTGCTCCCATAGGGCTTTTGATTCCGCTCGTATGTAGGAGAATTACGAGTCCTGACAAATAGGGGTCTTTGGTCCAGTCGTTACATATCTGACCGGCAATTGGATGATCCGCGTTCGATTCCTGTGAGGTAACTCATTTTTCATTTGCTCGTTTTCCCTCCTCATCTTGTGCTGAACGCTCTTCTACACAAGGGTCGTTCTTTACATTAATTATACTGTGTGTTGTCTGCAGTTAAAATGTATATATGTACGGCATGCGTAGGTGCCCCGTCTGGGCATTTGATTCCTCTCGTATGTAGAAGTATTACGAGTACTGACTAATAAGGGTCCTTGGTGCAGTGGTTTACATATCTGACCGGCAATTGGTTGATCCTGGGTTCGATTCCTGCGACGTACCTCATTTCTCATTTGCTCTTTCTCCCTCCTCATCTTGTGCTGAACGCTCTTCTACACAAGCATCGTTCTTTACATTAATTATACTGTGTGTTGTTAGCAGTTAAAATGTATATATGTACGGCATGAGAGGGTACTCCCTCAGCGCATTTGTTTCCGCTCGTATGTACGAGGATTACGACTACTGACTAATCGGAGCCCTTGTTGCAGTGGTTAGCATATCCGCCCAGCAATTGTTTGATCCCGAGTTCGATTTCTGGAAGGAACCTCATTTTCCATTTGCTCTTTCTTCCTCCTCATCTTGTGCGGACCGCTCTTCTACACATGAGTCGTTCTTTCAATTAATTATACTGTTGCAGTTAAAATGTATATATGTACGGCATGCGAAGGTGCCCCCTCTGGGCATTTGATTCCTCTCGTGTGTAGGAGTATTACGAGTACTGACTAATCGGGGTCCTTGGTGCAGTGGTTACCATATCCGATCGGCAATTGGATGATCCCGGGTTCAGGTCCTGGGAGGTACCTTATTTTTCGTTTGCTCATTCTCCCTCCTCATCTTTTGCGGAACCCTCTTCTACACATGCGTCGTTCTTTAAATTAATTATACTGTGTTTTGTTTCCACTTAAATTGTGTATATGTACGGCATGCGATGGTGCCCCCTCAGGGCATTTGATCCCGTTCTATTTAGGAGAATTTCGAGTACTGACTAATCGTGGTCCTTAGTGCAGTGGTTAGCATATCCGATCGGCAATTGGATGATCCCGGGTTCAGGTCCTGGGAGGTACCTTATTTTTCGTTTGCGTTCTCCCTCCTCATCTTTTGCGGAACCCTCTTCTACACATGCGTCGTTCTTTAAATTAATTATACTGTGTTTTGTTTCCACTTAAATTGTGTATATGTACGGCATGCGATGGTGCCCCCTCAGGGCATTTGATTCCGTTCTATTTAGAAGAATTTCGAGTACTGACTAATCGTGGTCCTTAGTGCAGTGGTTAGCATATCCGACCGGCAATTGGATGATCCCGGGTTCGATTCCTCGGAGGTACCTCATTTTTCATTTGCTCGTTCTCCCTCCTAATCTTGTGCGGAACGCTCTTATAGACAAGCGTCGTTCTTTACATTAATTATAGTGTCTGTTGTTTGCAGTTAAAATGTATGTATGTACGACATGCGATGTTGCTTCCTCAGGGCAATTGATTCTGCTCGTATGTAGGAGAATTACGAGTACTGAGTAATCGGGGTCCTTGGTGCAGTGGTTAGCATATCCGGTCGTCAATTCGATGATCCTTTGTTTGATTCGTGAAGGTACCTCAGTTTTCATTTGCTCGTCTCCCTCCTGTAGTAATGCCTAGTTAAGAATATTAATTTTTGTTTAATTAAGATAATGTTTAATGTAAATCATTTACTAGTAATTATGAAATTACGAAAAAGTATGTTTGTTAGATTTAAATTGTTTAAAATGGGTAGAGTTGGCAGTCCTGAACGGAGGCCGACAGAGCGGGCTACCCCAAGGGAGTCAGTCTTCAGGCGGCGCGTTAAGCGTAAAGTTGGGGCCAATGTAACCTTAAAAATTAAATTAATTGTTTTGTGCCCCTCTCCCTCTCAGACGTAAATTATTATAATAGAAATTCCGTACTCGCATCCCCCTAAATTACTTAAACAATTTTCGGAAGTAAATAAAAGAGTTAAAAAGTGTTAAAAGAGTGTTAATAAACCCCCCTTTGTTTTGTAACGACTTTCATAGTCTCGGCGTGGCTACCATGAATATAATTGTAAAGTAGTGTTGAAATGAGTAGAGAAAGCAAGTGATAAATGAAATAAAGAGCCGATAGAGTAGTAAATAATGAAGGGAAAGAAAATAATAAAGCGTGATCACTATATTTGGTGGCTAGCGGTGGTCTTACATCATATTTTGTATGAGGCTTACCCACGTGACTAGTATTTCGATTAAAATTCTTCCAACCCGGTATATTAGCCAATAGCGTTAATGGATATTTTATTTCGATTATTAAAATATCTAAATGCAAAGTTTATCCCGTTTGCAGGCAAATTTCGATTTCCATTCCTTAAAAATTCATTGTGAATATAATTTCAAAATGGCGCATCGCCTTCAACATCCTGATAGCGTCCCTTACAAACTTCGCGCCTAAAAATTTAAATTTTTTTCTTTCTTTTCGTGGGAGTTCGTTGATTCTGAAATGTTTGTTTGTTCCATTTTTATCGTACGGTTTCGTTACTTTTCGTAGTCTAGTGACTCAAAAATTTCTTTTAGTCGTGGTGCAGAGTCGGTAGAAAAATTTGTCTGACTCAATATTGCGAGTCATTATTACGTTAAATTTCGTTCATTAGGTCGGAGAGGACATAGTTTTGAAAATTTATCGTGCTGCCGAGGACTCAATTCTTTTCACTTATTTCGTTCACTTTTTCTCCTTTCCTGAAACCTACCTACCTTTGTGTCTTTTTGTGTTTAAATTTTTGGGATTAGTGAAAATTGTAATATCATAATAAATAGAATAACGATTAATAAATAAATTTTATACGGGTTTCATTAGCAGATTTTTGATTATATTTCGATTGCTTGTATATAATAATAGGATTATTTTATTGTTTATATAGATTTACGGGCTTTTTGCTTTGCTTCGCTTCGCGCTATATAGGATTAAGTTACATTTTAAGGGACAATCGAAAAATAATCTTAAACATTAATTATACCTTGATTTGTCTGCAGTTAAAATGTATATATGTACGGCATGCGGTGGTGCCCCTTCAGGGCATTTGATTCCGCTAGTATGTAGGAGAATTACGAGTACTGACTAATAGGGGTCTTTGGTGCAGTGGTTAACATACGGAACGCTCTTCTACACATGCGTCGTCTTTAAAATAATTATACTGTTGCAGTTAAAATGTATATATGTACGGCATGCGAGGGTGTACCCTCAGGGCTTTTAATTCCTCTCCAGTGTAGGAGTATTACAAGTACTGACTAATTGGGGTCCTTGGTGCAGTGGTTACCATACCCGATCGACAATTGGATGATCCCGGGTTTAATTCCTGGGAGGTACCTTATTTTTCATTTCCTCGATCTCCCTCATCTTGTGCGGAACGCTTTTCTACACATGCGTCGTTCTTTAAATTAATTATACTGTGTGTTGTTTGCAGTTAAAATGTATATATATACGGCATGCAAAGGTTCATCCTCAGGGCATTAGATTCCGCTCGTATGTAAGAGAATTACGAGAACTGACTAATCGGGGCCGTTGGTGCAGTGCTTAGCATATCCGACCCGCAATTCGGTGACCCTGGTTCGATTTCTAGCAGGTACCTCATTTTTCATTTGCTCGTTCTCCCTCCTCATCTTGTGCGGAACGCTCTTCTACACAAACGTCATTCTTTACATTAATTATACTGTGTGTTGTTTGCAGTTAAAATGTATATATGTACGGAATGAGAAGATACCCCCTCAGGGCATTTGATTCCGCTTGTATGTACAAGTTACGAGTTCTGACTAATCGGGCCCTTGTTGCAGTTGTTAGCATATCCGCACGGCAATTGAATGATCCCGGATTCGTTTTCTGGAATGTGCCTCATTTTCCATTTGTTCTTTCTTCCTCCTCATCTTCTGCGGAAGGCTCTTCTACACAAGCGTCATTCTTTACATTAATTATACTGTGTGTTGTTTGCAGTTAAAATGTATATAGTACGACATGCAAAGGTGCACCCTGAGGGCATTTGATTCCGCTCGTATGTAGGAGAATTACGAGTACTGACATATATGGGGCCTTGGTGCAGTGGTTAGCATTTCCGACTGGCAATTGTATGATCTCGGGTTCGATTCCTGCGAGGTACCCCATTTCTCATTTCCTGGTTCTTCCTCCTCATCTTGTGCGAACGCTCTTCTACACAAGCGTCATTATTTACATTAATTATACTGTGTTGTTTGCATTTAAAATGTATATATGGACGGCATGAGAAGGTACCCCCTCAGTGCATTCGATTCCGCTCGTACGTACGAGAATTACGAGTACTGACTAATCGGAGCCCTTGTTGCAGTGGCTAGCATATACGCCCGGCAATTAGATGATCCCGTTTTCGATTTCTTGAAGGTACCTCATTTTTCATTTGCTCTTTCTCCATCCTCATCTTCTGCGGAACGCTCTTCTACACAAGCGTCTTTCTTTACATTGTTTATACTGTGATTTCTTTGCATTTAAAATGTATGTATGTAGGGCTTGCGAAGGTGCCCCTTAAGGGAATTTGAATCCACTCTTATTTAGGACAGTAGTATAGCCTCAAAAGTTAAGAGTGCAGGAATGTTGCAATTTATTACTTAATGTTGCAATGTTGCAAAGGGGTGGGGTATTATGCAGCGTGTTGCAAGGGGTGTTGCAAAGGGGGTGGGGGTGTTACGCAACATGTTGCAAAGGGTGTGGGGTGTTGCAAAAAAATCCCTGCAAAGGGGGGTGGGGGATGCTGCAGGTGCGAAACTTGCAGGCGGCGTTATCCCCCAAGAGAAAGGAGAGAAAGGAGGAGAGAAAGGAGGAGAGGTGTTCACCTGGCAGGAGCCAAGTGCATATTAAGACTTCAGCCGAGTAGGCGTTGTCTTATAGGCTCCTAATCAGCAGGTTGGCTGAATCAGCCAGTTGGCTTAAAAGGAGCCAAGGGGGGAGGGGTACGCTTGAAGGGGTAGGGAGAGAGAGACAGAGAGAGACAGAGTATCGGCCTTTGATTGCAAGGGCTTGGAGGCGGAGCTCTCCCCCAAGCTATTTTCGTATACCTAACCTAAGAGGCCTCTAAGGGGTTTTCCCAAAGGGCCAGAAAGAGAAAGGACCAGAGGTCCTTGCTCGGCTGGGAGCCGAGCTTGTAATGACTCCGTCGCCAGCTTCTCACTCTTTTATAGACCTCTAATCCGGCTGAGTTGCCAGATAGCGCCATGTATTCAATAGAATGCTGAGTTGCCAGATAGCAATATTTAAAACCATATATTAATCAAAATACCACAATATATTTATATGATGGTAGTTAATCAATACAGAATTTCTTTTAATTGTTGGAATTAAGAAGATTCAACTATTTATTAAATAAATAATTTAAACACACTCTTTACACAATAAATCACTTAATTCCTATTTTATTATAAATACCACAATTGAATAACTGGGAAAAACGAAAGGAAAAGAAACCTTACGAAGAAAGTTGAAATAAGCCAAAACACACGCTCGTGCATTCCCCCCAATCTCCTCACCCCATCTGTGTTTGTATATATATATATATATATATATATAATATATATATATATATATATATATATATATATAAAGAATCATAATAAACCGTGTCTATTTAATTTGTCATTCCTTATATATATATATATATATATACATATAAATGGATTTTCACCTTAAAGTGAATTAAAACATTAACTTTATTACTTAATTCCTATTTTTATTATAAATATCACAATTGAAAACAGAAGGAAAACGAAAGGAAAAGAAACCTTGTGAAGATGGTGAAAATTAACCAAAATTATTATAAATATCACAATTGAATAACAGTGGGAAAAACGAAAGGAAAAGAAACCTTGCGAAGATTGGTGAAAATAAACCAAAACACACGCTCGTCCATTCCCCCCAATCTCCTCACCCCATCTGTGTTTGTGTATATATATATAAATATAGAAAGAATCATAATAACCGTGTCTATTTAATTTTGTCATTCCTTATATATATATAAATGGATTTTCACCTTAAGTGAATTAAAACATTAACTTATTACTTAATTCCTATTTTTATTATAAATATCACAATTGAATGACAGTGGGAAAAGAAAAGAAATCTTACGAAGATTGGTGAAAATAAACCAAAACACGCTCGTATTCTCAAATCTACACACACACACACACACGAGGAATCGTTTCCCGACTCGAATCACACCTGTTTGCCCAGAGGCCTTTTTGAAATGACCACAATTATACCTTTCTTCCAGTCTAGTCGAGTAAAATCTCTCTTCACTCCGATTCTTAGATATACACACAATTATATTAAATAATAATCAGCGAAAGAATTAAGGTGGGCAAACCTGAAAGTACTAATAATTATATATATATATATATATATATATATATATATATATATATATAGAAAGAGAGAGAGAGAGAGTTTTGTTCATTCTTTTAAAATAAATAAAGGAATATATATATATATATATATATATATATATATATATATATATATATACAAAGAAAGAGAGAGAGAGTTTTGTTCATTCTTTTAAAATAAATAAAGGAATGGAAATATATATATATAGGGTGGTACAGATTTAAAATAACAGGATCATTTGATCCGTGGGTAGTATGACCGCAAAGCATGCACACAGCTTGGATCAAAAAAGTAAGGGCCTGAGCTGGGTATCACGAATTCTATAGGTGCACTCGGCGAAACTGGTGATAATTAATCTGCTGAAGGATGAGTTTCATATTTTCGTAAGATTCCTTCATGTGGACAGCGTGCCCTACAGGAATGGAAGGGTATTTATTTCCATTGTGAAGTAGTACAACCTTGAGGCTTAGCTTCGAAGAGTCAATAAATAAACGCCAATCTTCAGATTTGTTCTCATGACCGAGAGCTAACAGCAGTCCATTTACATTATTACAGTAGCATAAACCACCTGACGAGGAGAAATACTGCATCAGATCTTTTTGGCGAGTGCGGAACGCCGATATGCTTGTATCTTTTGCCAGCAAATTCCATTCACTTAACCTGGAGCCCAATAATTCCGCTTTCTTTTTCGGAAGGTCAAAATCTCTCACGAGATCATTCAGCATAACCTGCGTTATCATACGTTGTTTATTTGATTCAGGTTGCTGAAAGTCTGTATCTTTAGTGTCATCAATTTCCATTGGTTCAACTTCAGAATCTTCATCCAGTGTCCATGACTTTGTGGGAGTTGGAATTGGGTTATCATCGTCATGTAGTACTGGTCTCATGGCAGATGCAAGATTTGGGTATTGAATTTTATGTTTATTTTAGGCAGAGAATCCTGAAACGTTAGTCATACAAAAATAGCAATCCGTTAGGTGATCCTTGGGCTCTCTCCAAATCATTGGTATGGCAAATGGCATAGATTTGCGGGTACCTTTAATCCAACCCCTAAGAGTGACAGCACAGGAAATGCATGAGATATGAGGTGCCCAGGATTTGTCTTGGTCGCCTACCTTACATCCAAAATAAAGTTCGTAAGCCTTCTTCACGAGTGGGGTCATCGTCTTCCTCTGTGCCATTATGGTCAGTTCTCCACATACGTAGCAAAATGTATCTCTGGGATTAATACAGTTTCGATTCATGCTGGCGGAAAATTATTGAAATCACGGAAAACTTTTTGGAATGAAAATCCAATTTTTTCTACTATGTAAAATTTTAAAATTTGAGCAAAACTTGAAAAAATTTTCTTTCTTTTTATTAAAAATCTGTTTGTTTAAATAGCTATATTTTTTTAATGCAAAAAATACTATTAAATATAGTTAACCTGGAAAAAAAAAGAGAGTAAAATTAAATGAGTACACTTAATTTTAACTAATATTTTGGGAAAACTCTGAGTAAATGGAAATATTTTCTCGAAAACTATGGGTGATAGAAAAATTCTGAAACCATATTTGGAATCAGCATCAAAAGTTCTATAAGAAACACCAAATAGTTTTCAAGAAACAAAAATGTTGTTCCCTAGTGTAATTAACTCTTTCTCGCCAAATTGGAAAGCTTTTCACCCGACCTTAGACCTACAGTTTATCGTGGATTCAGAAATACAACTCGTCAGGGAATGATTGCTCACTATTTCATCGAGATAATTAAAGCTCATATACAGGACCTGCATTGTCTATAAGATCTGTGGCGCGTGGAGCCTGCAGAAGAGGTGCCAGATACCAGTGTATACATTATTATGGAGAGTTGCCAGATACCATTGCTCAGGTACACAGTTGCCAGATTGTACAATTTATTTTCTTAAAAGTTGATTTAGAATTCCGCTAGTAGGTTTAGAAGGCGTAACATGATATAATTAACCAAAAGAATTAAGTAAAACAACATTGCATCATTCTGTTTATTATAAATATATAGAAAATAAATATACATTTGAATGATCAATAATAATAGAAATATGAATGAGGAATATGCATATAATCCGTCAATATAACAGTACAGGAGAAATATATACACACACACAATTATGGAGATATATAGAAAATAAATATACATTTGAATGATCAATAATAATAGAAATGAAGAATATGCATATAATCAAAAAAATATACACACACACACACACACACACAATTATGGATATATATAGAAATAAATATACATTTGAATGATCAATAATAATAGAAATATGAACGAGGAATATGCATATAATCCTTCAATATAACAGTACAGGAGAAATATCACACAAATATGTTAAATATATAAATACATTTCACTTTTTTTTTCAAAATACTAAACTCGCACTTAATCGAGTTTACAATTACATCATTATTGCTCTGCATTACGCAGTATATGCGGTTTAATAATATTTCGCCGCTTTAAGTATAGGGAAACCTGTACTATTTTTGTTCACACTTTACAACCGGTTGGTAAGTCATCTTTAAATACGTCTAGAATACAATCAAAAGCACGCACAAAGAGTTCATCGTTAGCTACATTATTAAACACAAGTTTATAAACACGTTTTTCCAATCGAGGGTTTATTTCTACCGACCCGAGCTTTTCAATCGTGAACTCGTCTTCACTCAACATAGCGGCAATTGAAATAATCTTCTAAATCGTTACGACAACTGCGCGTTATATAAAGAAATAGTTCTTCAGGGTGAACGGTGTAGGCGAGCTCAGCCTTGTACCGATCAATTACTTTGTACCAAAATTCATGGTATTTCAAAGAGTCTAAACTTTTTAAATAAACGTCCAGCTCTAGACCATTCTCACCTTGTTCAGCCCTACACTCGGTAAACCCATCGAGCAGAGCGGTGTATGCGTATTCAAGTACTGTATCAAAATAAAGCATATCCGTAACACGCGCGTCTAATATAGGGTTCAGCTTGCGGAATCCGACGATTTCAAACATTCTGTCGAGGATGAAACGGTGTCGCGTAGGAACAAGAGCGTTATTATCAGAAGCATTCTTCCACATCAGCCGTTTATCAATGCACTGCCGATCGTTATTTATACACAACGTACATACAACGCCGTATGAGGGTGCGTCACTAATCTGCTCTCTTCTTGTACCTACGTTAACAGGTATTTTATAACGATCTTCACTCCACTTCTCAACTATCACGAAGATTCTATTCATCTCCTCGACACTTAAATAAACCCGTTTGTTTGTTTGTCTACATTCCGTTTCCAGTACATAGCTAGCGGTACCGGATTTACGCCTGAACACGCGCAACGATTTCGTCACGGACACATCGTACGAGGCGTTGAGAATGCTGCTCAAAGGAAGTTCCATCGTATTCGAGGAGCGCACGTCCACTCGGTTCAAGCTCTGAGATAACTATGAGCCGTGTGAGGCACGCAGGTAGGCAGGAACGGTTCGATGGGCGGCTGACTCGATGATACGTGAATGGGCTTGTTCGAACTCGTATGATCCGCGAGTCGCACCATAATCGAATTGTTGTACATATTGGGTAGGTGTTTTTCCGCTACAAGAATTAATTTCGGTTTTATCACTACCAGACTACGCACCAGACAGTTTCCCTCAGGATAATTTTCACGAACTAGGCACATTTTATAATGTTTTACTAAACATCTTCACACTCCGGCACTATTTGAGAGGAACATATGCTCATATTTTTCCTTTCTGCCCATCAAACGATACTTGTCTCTAAAGTCTGTTAAAAACTCACGCAGGGCACTAGCCACAACCTCACTACGAACCTCATCATGATATACATTAATATAGTGATAAAAATACTTAAGATTGTCCATGATCACGAGATTCACATTTTCAGTCGTAGGGTATGAGTAATCGACATGGTGTAACATGTAATACCGCTTGTCATACCACACCACAACCCAAGACTCATTATCAATACCTGCTGCTTCTCTTCTGCACGCGCTGTTTCTTTTACTTCACGGTATATGTGAGACTTTATAAAGTTTAGCTCTACAGCATACTTCAGCATATCGTCTGTGCAACGAAAGCCTTCAACGGTCTCAAAAGAACATCCGTAGAGTATTTGTACATCTTGCAACTTCGCACAATCCAATGTGGTTTTGAAAGAGGCATAGGAGGGGGGAATAGGAAGTTTTTCGGTATCCACCACATCCTGGCACTTTGCTGAATACCATTTCATAAACGTTGTACAAGCAATATTAAAGGTAGCCATTTGAATACACGTCTGATCTCCTTTTTTTCTTCTACGCTGGCGAATACACGTCTGATCTCAAGGGCTTACTGCAGTCGACTGACCACGCAGGGAATCACAGATAGTAGCATGACTCACGTTGCTGGTCTTACAGTGGGCGAAGCTTAGAACTTTCACCTGCACACACACACACACAACAATGGGCGGAGCTTAGAACTTTCACCTGTGCACACACACAACAATGGGCGGAGCTTAGAACTTTCACCTGTGCACACACACAACAATGGGCTGAGCTTAGAACTTTCACCTGTGCACACACACAACAATGGGCGGAGCTTAGAACTTTCACCTGTGCACACACAAAGGAGAAAGTGAAACGCTAATTGAAACATGATTTATTTAATAAACGAGATATTCAAGTTATATATATTTACAAATACGTGTAATAAATAAGTTAACAATAGACACATGATTATATTCAAGACATATATTTAAAAAACACGTGATAAATAAGTTAACAATTGAAATTATGTTAACACAAGAGATAACAGAAAACACAAGAAAAAACAAATGCATAGATTTGGTGATCACAAACAACAGTAACCTAATACTTTAAAGAAAGCATTCTATTAAATACTTTTAGCCTATGTTCACGAATTAATACCGGTTTTAAAATAGATTCGAGACGAAGACCGTCTGGACTGATTTTATAGAAATTTCAAGGATTCCAAGTTGATCACGAGAGAAGTTATGTAGTCATCTTCCTGCTGAAAATCTCGTCGTTTGCCTGTCTGCTCAGAACACCGACAAGAGGTAAGATCGAATCCACATCAACACAAAATTTTAGTCGCTAAAATAACAGCCTGAGTTGTTCATGTTCTAAATTATCTTTGATTCGTTTTGGTAAAATTGAGTAAACTGCAGCCTTTGTTTCCTGATCAGAAACTCTCCGTCTTTTTCTGGTATGGTGCAAGGTTTCGTTGCAACCATATTCACTGCTCGAGTCTACTTCACAGTCGTTGTCTTCTAATCTAGATTTACACTCTTCACTAATGCATTCAATGGGTGAATAATCATCTTGGTTGATATTATGACACCACAATCGAGAGGGCTCACTGGGGTAACGGCCACTTCAGGTAATGGTGCGGGCGCTTGAGGTGGGTCGGGGACAATCTCCTCAGGTTGCCCTTGTGGCGGGGAAAATATTGTGTGGAGGTAATTATGTGCTGCTTCTAAGTAAACAAACGGGCTTTATGTAACACAGTGGCAACTAATAATGATTTATGCAAAGATGCACCAGCTCTTCTGGAACGTCTGGATGCAATTTTACCGAGCGATATATTTATCAACTTGTGTGCTTCAAACCCGTTTGGAACGTCAGATATCATGTTCACCACCTAGGAATTGGTCAAGGCACAGAGAGCTAACTAACACGACTCTATCCTCTATTTCCAATCTTGTAATGAGTTAAAGTGAAAGTTTCGCCTGCCTTTATACAATGTCGTTCTGACGTCTTATCAAGCTCCACGCAGGGAATTTCCAGGTAGTAGCATGAATCACGTTGCTGTTCTTTCACCTGTGCACACACACACACACACACACACGCGCACGCACAGCACACTCACACACAAAGGAGAAAGTGAAACGCTAATTGAACATGATTTATTTAATAAAAGAAATATCAAGCTATATATATTTACAAACACGTGTAATAAATAAGTTAACAATAGACACATCAAAGATTATATTCAAGGTGTATATATATATTTACAAACACGTGTGATAAATAAGTTAACAATTGAATTTCTGTGTTAACATAATTTCATTTGTTAACTTATTTATCACACATGTTTTAAATATATATGTCTTGAATATAATCATTGATGTGTCTATTGTTAACTTATTTATTACACGTGTTTGTAAATATATATAGCTTGAATATTTCTTTTATTAAATAAATCATGTTTCAATTAGCGTTTCACTTTCTCCTTTGTGTGTGTGTGTGTGTGTGTGCGCGCGCGTGTGTGTGTGTGTGTGTGTGTGTGTGCACAGGTGAAAGAACAGCAACGTGATTCATGCTACTACCTGGAAATTCCCTGCGTGGAGCTTGATAACGATGTCAGAACGACATTGTATAAAGGCAGGCGAAACTTTCACTTTAACTCATTACAAGATTGGAAAGAGGATAGAGTCGTGTTAGTTAGCTCTCTGTGCCTTGACCAATTCCTAGGTGGTGAACATGATATCTGACGTTCCAAACGGGTTTGAAGCACACAAGTTGATAAATATATCGCTCGGTAAAATTGCATCCAGACGTTCCAGAAGAGCTGGTGCATCTTTGCATAAATCATTATTAGTTGCCACTGTGTTACATAAAGCCCGTTTTGTTTACTTAGAAGCAGCACATAATTACCTCCACACAATATTTTCCCCGCCACAAGGGCAACCTGAGGAGATTGTCCCCGACCCACCTCAAGCGCCCGCACCATTACCTGAAGTGTCCGTTACCCCAGTGAGCCCTCTCGATTGTGGTGTCAATAATATCAACCAAGATGATTATTCACCCATTGAATGCATTAGTGAAGAGTGTAAATCTAGATTAGAAGACAACGACTGTGAAGTAGACTCGAGCAGTGAATATGGTTGCAACGAAACCTTGCACCATACCAGAAAAAGACGGAGAGTTTCTGATCAGGAAACAAAGGCTGCAGTTTACTCAATTTTACCAAAACGAATCAAAGATAATTTAGAACATGAACAATGCTCAGGCTGTTATTTTAGCGACTAAAATTTTGTGTTGATGTGGATTCGATCTTACCTCTTGTCGGTGTTCTGAGCAGACAGGCAAACGACGAGATTTTGCAGCATGGAAGATGACTACATAACTTCTCTCGTGATCAACTTGGAATCCTTGAATTTCTATAAAATCAGTCCAGACGGTCTTCGTCTCGAATCTATTTTAAAACCGGTATTAATTCGTGAACATAGGCTAAAAGTATTTAATAGAATGCTTTCTTTAAAGTATTAGGTTACTGTTGTTTGTGATCACCAAATCTATGCATTTGTTTTTTCTTGTGTTTTCTGTTATCTCTTGTGTTAACAATTTCAATTGTTAACTTATTTATCACGTGTTTTTTAAATATATATGTCTTGAATATAATCATGTGTCTATTGTTAACTTATTTATTACACGTATTTGTAAATATATATAACTTGAATATCTCGTTTATTAAATAAATCATGTTAAATTAGCGTTTCACTTTCTCCTTTGTGTGTGCACAGGTGAAAGTTCTAAGCTCCGCCCATTGTTGTGTGTGTGTGTGTGTGTGTGTGTGTGTGTGTGTGTGCAGGTGAAAGTTCTAAGCTTCGCCCACTGTAAGACCAGCAACGTGAGTCATGCTACTATCTGTGATTCCCTGCGTGGTCAGTCGACTGCAGTAAGCCCTTGAGATCAGACGTGTATTCGCCAGCGTAGAAGAAAAAAAGGAGATCAGACGTGTATTCAAATGGCTACCTTTAATATTGCTTGTACAACGTTTATGAAATGGTATTCAGCAAAGTGCCAGGATGTGGTGGATACCGAAAAACTTCCTATTCCCCCCTCCTATGCCTCTTTTAAAACCACATTGGATTGTGCGAAGTTGCAAGATGTACAAATACTCTACGGATGTTCTTGAGACGTTGAAGGCTTTCGTTGCACAGACGATGTGCTGAAGTATGCTGTAGAGCTAAACTTTATAAAGTCTCACATATACCGTGAAGTAAAAGAAACAACGCGTGTAGAAGAGAAGCAGCAGGTATGATAATGAGTCTTGTGGATGGGTGATGTCAAGCGGTATTACGTCATGTTACACCATGCCGATTACTCATACCCTACGACTGAAAATGTGAATCTCGTGATCATGGACAATCTTAAGTATTTTTATCACTATATTAATGTATATCATGATGAGGTTCGTAGTGAGGTTGTGGCTAGTGCCCTGCGTGAGTTTTTAACAGACTTTAGAGACGAGTATCGTTTGATGGTCAGAAAGGAAAAATATGAGCATATGTTCCTCTCAAATAGTGCGCCGGAGTGTGAAGATGTTTAGTAAAACATTATAAAATGTGCCTAGTTCGTGAAAATTATCCTGAGGGAAACTGTCTGGTGCGTAGTCTGGTAGTGATAAAACCGAAATTAATTCTTGTAGCGGAAAAACACCTACCCAATATGTACAACAATTCGATTATGGTGCGACTCGCGGATCATACGAGTTCGAACAAGCCCATTCACGTATCATCGAGTCAGCCGCCCATCGAACCGTTCCTGCCTACCTGCGTGCCTCACACGGCTCATAGTTATCTCAGAGCTTGAACCGAGTGGACGTGCGCTCCTCGAATACGATGGAACTTCCTTTGAGCAGCATTCTCAACGCCTCGTACGATGTCCGTGACGAAATCGTTGCGCGTGTTCAGGCGTAAATCCGGTACCGTTAGCTATGTACTGGAAACGGAATGTAGACAAACAAACAAACGGGTTTATTTAAGTGTCGAGGAGATGAATAGAATCTTCGTGATAGTTGAGAAGTGGAGTGAAGATCGTTATAAAATACCTGTAACGTAGGTACAAGAAGAGAGCAGATTAGTGACGCACCCTCATACGCGTTGTATGTACGTTGTGTATAAATAACGATCGGCAGTGCATTGATACGGCTGATGTGGAAGAATGCTTCTGATAATAACGCTCTTGTTCCTACGCGACACCGTTTCATCCTCGACAGAATGTTTGAAATCGTCGGATTCCGCAAGCTGAACCTATATTAGACGCGCGTGTTACGGATATGCTTTATTTTGATACAGTACTTGAATACGCATACACCGCTCTGCTCGATGGGTTTACCGAGTGTAGGGCTGAACAAGGTGAGAATGGTCTAGAGCTGGACGTTTATTTAAAAAGTTTAGACTCTTTGAAATACCATGAATTTTGGTACAAAGTAATTGATCGGTACAAGGCTGAGCTCGCCTACACCGTTCACCCTGAAGAACTATTTCTTTATATAACGCGCAGTTGTCGTAACGATTTAGAAGATTATTTCAATTGCCGCTATGTTGAGTGCAGAGCTGGGCAGTATTTAAATACATTTGTATTTAAATACGTATTTAAATACATTTGTGTATTTAGAACTGTATTTATAAATACATTGTTTTTCATGTATTTAAATACAGTATTTAAATACTTTAATGAGTATTTAAATACAATGTATTTAAATACTCAAAATATAAAAATGTAAATACTTTTACTGGTTTAATACACGTTTTGTACTAGCACAGTACGACGCGTCGACAGTGTAGTACAGCATGGTTCATGTTTCAACGTGTCAGTTCAATCCGTTGTGTGCCACTCTTAGTCGAAAGCGGTTGATTTCTTTATCGTGTGCGTGTCATGGCTTAGTGAATTAGTGAATGCATATGTTAAAATTTGTATGTATTTAAAATGTATTTACAAATGTATTTAAATACAATTGATGTATTTTGTATTTAGTATCTAAATACATTCGTAAAATGTATTTAGTATTTAGTATTTAAATACATTTCTCCCATATATTTAGTATTTAGTATTTAAATACATTCAATGTATTTATTGCCCAGCTCTGGTTGAGTGAAGACGAGTTCACGATTGAAAAGCTCGGGTCGGTAGAAATAAACCCTCGATTGGAAAAGCGTGTTTATAAACTTGTGTTTAATAATGTAGCTAAAGATGAACTCTTTGTGCGTGCTTTTGATTGTATTCTAGACGTATTTAAAGATGACTTACCAACCGGTTGTAAAGTGGGAACAAAAACAGTACTGAACGATATGGAAGCCCTTCATATCGAGTACAGGTTTCCCTATACTTAAAGCGGTGAAATATTATTAAACCGCATATACTGCGTAATGCAGAGCAATAATGATGTAATTGTAAACTCGATTAAGTGCGAGTTTAGTATTTTGGAAAAAAGTGAAATGTATTTATATATTTAACATATTTGTGTGATATTTCTCCTGTACTGTTATATTGAAGGATTATATGCAAATTCCTCGTTCATATTTCTATTACTATTGATCATTCAAATGTATATTTATTTCTATATATCTCCATAATTGTGTGTGTGTGTGTGTGTGTGTATTTTTTTGATTATATGCATATTCCTCATTTCTATTATTATTGATCATTCAAATGTATACTTATTTTCTATATATCTCCATAATTGTGTGTGTGTGTATATATATTTCTCCTATACTGTTATATTGACGGATTATATGCATATTCCTCGTTCATATTTATATTATTATTGGTCATTCAAATGTATATTCATTTTCTATATATTTATAATAAACAGAATGATGCAATGTTGTTTTATTTAATTATTTTGGTTAATTATATCATGTTACGCCTTCTAAACCTACTAGGGGAATTCTAAACCAACTTTTAAGAAAATAAATGGTACAATCTGGCAACTGTGTACCTGAGCAATGGTATCTGGCAACTCTCCATAATAATGTATACACTGGTATCTGGCACCTCTTCTGCAGGCTCCACGCGCCACAGATCTTATAGACAATGCAGGTCCTGTATATGAGCTTTAATTATCTCGATGAAATAGTGAGCAATCATTCCCTGACGAGTTGTATTTCTGAATCCAAGTTAAACTGTAGGTCTAAGGTCGGGTGAAAAGCTTTCCAATTCGGCGAGAAAGAGTTAATTACACTAGGGAACAATATTTTTGTTTCTTGATAACTATTTGGTGTTTCTTATAGAACTTTTGATGCTGATTCCAAATATGGTTTCAGAATTTTTCTATCACCCATAGTTTTCAAGACAATAATATTTCCATTTACCCAGAGTTTTCCCAAAATATTAGTTAAAATTAAGTGTGCTAATTTAATTTTACTCTCTTTTTTTTTTTCCAGGTTAACTATATTTAATAGTATTTTTTGCATTAAAAAAATATAGCTATTTAAACAAACAGATTTTTAATAAAAAGAAATAATTTTTTTCAAGTTTTGCTCAAATTTTAAAATTTTTCATAGTAGAAAAAATTGGTTTTTCATTCCAAAAAGTTTTCCGTGATTTCAATAATTTTCCGCCAGCATGAATCGAAACTATTAATCCCAGAGATACATTTTGCTACGTATGTGGAGAACTGACCATAATGGCACAGAGGAAGACGATGACCCCACTCGTGAAGAAGGCTTACGAACTTTATTTTGGATGTAAGGTAGGCGACCAAGACAAATCCTGGGCACCTCATATCTCATGCATTTCCTATGCCGTCACTCTTAGGGGTTGGATTAAAGGTACCCGCAAATCTATGCCATTTGCCATACCAATGATTTGGAGAGAGCCCAAGGATCACCTAACGGATTGCTATTTTTGTATGACTAACGTTTCAGGATTCTCTGCCTAAAATAAACATAAAATTCAATATCCAAATCTTGCATCTGCCATGAGACCAGTACTACATGACGATGATAACCCAATTCCAACTCCCCCAAAGTCATGGACACTGGATGAAGAGTCTGAAGTTGAACCAACGGAAATTGATGACACTAAAGATACAGACTTTCAGCAACCTGAATCAAATAAACAACGTATGATAACGCAGGTTATGCTGAATGATCTCGTGAGAGATTTGGACCTTCCGAAAAAGAAAGCGGAATTATTGGGCTCCAGGTTACGTGAATGGAATTTGCTGGCAAAAGATACAAGCATATCGGCGTTCCGCACTCGCCAAAAAGATCTGATGCAGTATTTCTCCTCGTCAGGTGGTTTATGCTACTGTAATAATGTAAATGGACTGCTGTTAGCTCTCGGTCATGAGAACAAATCTGAAGATTGGCGTTTATTTATTGACTCTTCGAAGCTAAGCCTCAAGGTTGTACTACTTCACAATGGAAATAAATACCCTTCCATTCCTGTAGGGCACGCTGTCCACATGAAGGAATCTTACGAAAATATGAAACTCATCCTTCAGCAGATTAATTATCACCAGTTTCGCCGAGTGCACCTATAGAATTCGTGATACCCAGCTCAGGCCCTTACTCTTTTGATCCAAGCTGTGTGCATGCTTTGCGGTCATACTACCCACGGATCAAATGATCCTGTTATTTTAAATCTGTACACCCTATATATATATATATTTCCATTCCTTTATTTATTTTAAAAGAATGAACAAAACTCTCTCTCTCTCTCTCTCTCTCCTCTCTCTCTCTCTCTATATATATATATATATATATGTGTGTGTGTGTGTGTATATATATATATATATATATATATATATAATTATTAGTACTTTCAGGTTTGCCCACCTTATTTCTTTCGCTGATTATTATTTAATATAATTGTGTGTATATCTAAGAATCGGAGTGAAAAGGGATTTTACTCAACAAGACTGGAAGAAAGGTAAAATTGCCGTCATTTCAAAAAGGCCTCTGGGCAAACAGGTGTAATTCGAGTCGGGAAACGATTCCTCGTGTTGTGTGTGTGGTGTGTGTGTGTGTGTGTAGATTTGAGAATACGAGCGTGTGTTTTGGTTTATTTTCACCAATCTTCGCAAGGTTTCTTTTCCTCCTTTCCCACTGTTATTCAATTGTGATATTTATAATAAAAATAGGAATTAAGTAATAAAGTTAATGTTTTAATTCACTTTAAAGTGAAAATCCATTTATAATATATATATAAGGAATGACAAAATTAAATAGACACGGTTATTATGATTCTTTCTATATATATATATATATATATATATATATATATATATATATATACAAACACAGATGGGGTGAGGAGATTGGGTAGAATGGACTAGCGTGTGTTTTGGTTTATTTTCACCAATCTTCGCAAGGTTTCTTTTCCTTTCGTTTTTCCCACTGTTATTCAATTGTGATATTTATAATAAAAATAGGAATTAAGTAATAAAGTTAATGTTTTAATTCACTTTAAGGTGAAAATCAATATATATATATATTATATATATATATATATAAGGAATGACAAAATATACGTTTGGCATTTTTTTCTGATTTTCACTCACATGATATGTAGAGGCGTGTGCGTGTGTGTGTGTGTGTGGTGTGTGTGTGTGTGTGTGTGTGTGTGCACGAGTTGTTCATTCGTTTATATATACAAACACAGATGGGGTGAGGAGATTGGGGGGAATGGACGACCGTGTGTTTTGGTTAATTTTCACCAATCTTCGCAAGGTTTCTTTTCCTTTCTTTTTTCCCACTGTTATTCAATTGTGATATTTATAATAAAAATAGGAATTAAGTAATAAAGTTAATCTTTTAATTCACTTTAAGATGAAAATCCATTTATATATATATATATAATATATATATATATATATATATATAATATATATATATATATAAGGAATGACAAAATTAAATAGACACGGTTATTATGATTCTCTCTCTCTCTCTCTGTCTCTCTCTCTCTCTCTCTCTCTCTCTCTCTATATATATATATATATATATATATATATATATATATATGTGTGTGTACAAACACAGATGGGGGAATGGACGAGCGTGTGTTTTGGCTTATTTCAACTTTCTTCGTAATGTTTCTTTTCCTTTCGTTTTTCCCACTGTTATTCAATTGTGGTATTTATAATAAAATAGGAATTAAGTGATTTATTGTGTAAAGAGCGTGTGTTTAAATTATTTATTTAATAAACAGTTGAATCTTCTTAATTCCAACAATTAAAAGAAATTCTGTATTGATTAACTACCATCATATAAATATATTGTGGTATTTTGATTAATATATGGTTTTAAATATTGCTATCTGGCAACTCAGCATTCTATTGAATACATGGCGCTATCTGGCAACTCAGCCGGATTAGAGGTCTATAAAAGAGTGAGAAGCTGGCGACGGAGTCATTACAAGCTCGACTCATAAACCACCTTTCTTCTACTACTTCTTTCACCACCTTTCTCTACAAAAAAAAAAAAAATGGTGTCAATAATCCAGCAGGGTTGAAAGCACCTTAAACAGAAAAAAACAAACAAATTACAAGCTCGGCTCCCAGCCGAGCAAGGACCTCTGTTCCTTTCTCTTTCTGGCCCTTTGGGAAAACCCCTTAGAGGCATCTTAGGTTAGGTATACGAAAATAGCTTGGGGGAGAACTCCGCCTCCAAGCCCTTGCAATCAAAGGCCGATATTCTCTCTCTCTCTCTCTCTCTCTCTCTCTCTCTCTCTCTCTCTCTCTCTCCCTACCCCTTCAGGCGTACCCCTCCCCCCTTGGCTCCTTCTAAGCCAACTGGCTGATTAGGAGCCTATAAGACAGCGCGTACTCGGCTGAAGTCTTAATATGCACTTGGCTCCTGCCAGGTGAACACCTCTCCTCCTTTCTCTCCTCCTTTTTCTCCTTTCTCTTGGGGGATAACGCCGCCTGCAAGTTTCGCACCTGCAGCATCCCCACCACCCTTTGCAGGGATTTTTTTGCAACACCCACACCCCTTTGCAACCCCCCATTTCAACATGTTGCATAATACCCCCGCCCCTTTGCAACACCCCCTTGCAACACGTTGTATGACACCCACCCCCTTTGCAACACCCCCACCCCCATTTGAAACATTGCAACATTCCTGCAATCTTACCTTTTTCGGCTATACTACTTAGGACAATTACCAGTACTGATTAATCGGAGTCCTTGCGCAATGGTTAGCATATCCGATCGGCAATTGAATGATCTAGGGTTCGATTCCTGGGAGGTACCTCATTTTTAATTTGCTCGTTCTCCCTCCTAATCTTGTGCTGAACGCTCTTCTACACAAGCATCGTTCTTTACATTAATTATACTGTGTGTTGTTTGCAGTTAAAATGTATATATGTACGGCATGCGCTGGTGCCCCCTCAGGGCATTTTATTCCGTCATATGTAGGAGAATTACGAGTACTGACTAATAGGGTCTTTGGTGCAGTGGTTACATATCCGACCGTCAATTGGATGATCCCGGGTTCGAATTTTGAAAGGTACCTCTTTTTCCATTTGCTCTTTCTCCTTCCTCATCTTGTGCGGAACGCTCTTCTACACATGCGTCGTTCTTTAAATTAATTATACTGTGTTTTGTTTGCAGTTAAATTGTGTATATGTACGGCATGCGATGGTGCTACCTCAGGGCATTTGATTCCGCTCGTATGTACGAGAATTACGAGTACTGACTAATCGTGGTCCTTGGTGCAATGGTTAGCATATCCGATCGGCAATTGGATGATCCCGGGTTCGATTCCTGGGAGGTACCTCATTTTTCATTTGCTCGTTCTCCCTCTTAATCTTGTGCGGAACGCTATTCTACACAAGCGTCGTTCTTTCAATTAAATATACTGTGTGTTGTTTGCAATTAAAATATATATGTACGGCATCCAAAGGTGCGCCCTCACGGCATTAGATTCCGCTCGTATTTACGAGAATTTCGAGTACTGACTAATCGGGGCCCTTGGTGCAATGGTTAGCATATCCGACCGGCAATTGGGTGACCCTTGTTCGATTTCTGGCAGGTACCTCATTATTAATTTGCTCGTTCTCCCTCCTCATCTTGTGCGAAACGCTCTTCTTCACAAGGGTCGTTCTTTACATTAATTATACTGTGTGTTGTTTGCAGTTAAAATGTATGTATGTACGGCATGCGATGGTGCTCCCATAGGGCTTTTGATTCCGCTCGTATGTAGGAGAATTACGAGTCCTGACAAATAGGGGTCTTTGGTCCAGTCGTTACATATCTGACCGGCAATTGGATGATCCGCGTTCGATTCCTGTGAGGTAACTCATTTTTCATTTGCTCGTTTTCCCTCCTCATCTTGTGCTGAACGCTCTTCTACACAAGGGTCGTTCTTTACATTAATTATACTGTGTGTTGTCTGCAGTTAAAATGTATATATGTACGGCATGCGTAGGTGCCCCGTCTGGGCATTTGATTCCTCTCGTATGTAGAAGTATTACGAGTACTGACTAATAAGGGTCCTTGGTGCAGTGGTTTACATATCTGACCGGCAATTGGTTGATCCTGGGTTCGATTCCTGCGACGTACCTCATTTCTCATTTGCTCTTTCTCCCTCCTCATCTTGTGCTGAACGCTCTTCTACACAAGCATCGTTCTTTACATTAATTATACTGTGTGTTGTTAGCAGTTAAAATGTATATATGTACGGCATGAGAGGGTACTCCCTCAGCGCATTTGTTTCCGCTCGTATGTACGAGGATTACGACTACTGACTAATCGGAGCCCTTGTTGCAGTGGTTAGCATATCCGCCCAGCAATTGTTTGATCCCGAGTTCGATTTCTGGAAGGAACCTCATTTTCCATTTGCTCTTTCTTCCTCCTCATCTTGTGCGGACCGCTCTTCTACACATGAGTCGTTCTTTCAATTAATTATACTGTTGCAGTTAAAATGTATATATGTACGGCATGCGAAGGTGCCCCCTCTGGGCATTTGATTCCTCTCGTGTGTAGGAGTATTACGAGTACTGACTAATCGGGGTCCTTGGTGCAGTGGTTACCATATCCGATCGGCAATTGGATGATCCCGGGTTCAGGTCCTGGGAGGTACCTTATTTTTCGTTTGCTCATTCTCCCTCCTCATCTTTTGCGGAACCCTCTTCTACACATGCGTCGTTCTTTAAATTAATTATACTGTGTTTTGTTTCCACTTAAATTGTGTATATGTACGGCATGCGATGGTGCCCCCTCAGGGCATTTGATCCCGTTCTATTTAGGAGAATTTCGAGTACTGACTAATCGTGGTCCTTAGTGCAGTGGTTAGCATATCCGATCGGCAATTGGATGATCCCGGGTTCAGGTCCTGGGAGGTACCTTATTTTTCGTTTGCTCGTTCTCCCTCCTCATCTTTTGCGGAACCCTCTTCTACACATGCGTCGTTCTTTAAATTAATTATACTGTGTTTTGTTTCCACTTAAATTGTGTATATGTACGGCATGCGATGGTGCCCCCTCAGGGCATTTGATTCCGTTCTATTTAGAAGAATTTCGAGTACTGACTAATCGTGGTCCTTAGTGCAGTGGTTAGCATATCCGACCGGCAATTGGATGATCCCGGGTTCGATTCCTCGGAGGTACCTCATTTTTCATTTGCTCGTTCTCCCTCCTAATCTTGTGCGGAACGCTCTTATAGACAAGCGTCGTTCTTTACATTAATTATAGTGTCTGTTGTTTGCAGTTAAAATGTATGTATGTACGACATGCGATGTTGCTTCCTCAGGGCAATTGATTCTGCTCGTATGTAGGAGAATTACGAGTACTGAGTAATCGGGGTCCTTGGTGCAGTGGTTAGCATATCCGGTCGTCAATTCGATGATCCTTTGTTTGATTCGTGAAGGTACCTCAGTTTTCATTTGCTCGTCTCCCTCCTGTAGTAATGCCTAGTTAAGAATATTAATTTTTGTTTAATTAAGATAATGTTTAATGTAAATCATTTACTAATAATTATGAAATTACGAAAAAGTATGTTTGTTAGATTTAAATTGTTTAAAATGGGTAGAGTTGGCAGTCCTGAACAGAGGCCACAGAGCAGACTACCCACAAGGGAGTCAGTCTTCAGGCGGCGCGTTAAGCGTAAAGTTGGGGCCAATGTAACCTTAAAATTAAATTAATTGTTTTGTGCCCCTCTCCTCTCCGACGTAAATTATTATATAGAAATTCCGTACTCGCACCCCCTAAATTACTTAAACCATTTTCGGAAGTAAATAAAAGAGTTAAAAAGTGTTAAAAGAGTGTTAATAAACCCCCCTTTGTTTTGTAACGACTTTCATAGTCTCGGCGTGGCTACCATGAATATAATTGTAAAGTAGTGTTGAAATGAGTAGAGAAAGCAAGTGATAAATGAAATAAAGAGCCGATAGAAGAGTAAATAATGAAGAAAGAAAATAATAAAGGTGATCACTATATTTGGTGGCTAGCGGTGGTCTTACATCATATTTTGTATGAGGCTTACCCACGTGACTAGTATTTCGATTAAAATTCTTCCAACCCGGTATATTAGCCAATAGCGTTAATGAATATTTTATTTCGATTATTAAAATATCTAAATGCAAAGTTTATCCCGTTTGCAGGCAAATTTCGATTTCCATTCCTTAAAAATTCATTGTGAAATGTAATTTCAAAATGGCGCATCGCCTTCGACATCCTATAGCGTCCTTTACAAACTTCGCGCCTAAAAATTTAATTTTTTTTCTTTCTTTTCGTGGGAGTTCGTTGATTCTGAAATGTTCGTTTGTTCCATTTTTATCGTACGGTTTCGTTACTTTTCGTAGTCTAGTGACTCAAAAATTTCTTTTAGTCGTGGTGCAGAGTCGGTAGAAAAATTTGTCTGACTCAATATTGCGAGTCATTATTACGTTAAATTTCGTTCATTAGGTCGGAGAGGACATAGTTTTGAAAATTTATCGTGCTGCCGAGGACTCAATTCTTTTCACTTATTTCGTTCACTTTTTCTCCTTTCCTGAAACCTACCTACCTTTGTGTCTTTTTGTGTTTAAATTTTTGGGATTAGTGAAAATTGTAATATCATAATAAATAGAATAACGATTAATAAATAAATTTTATACGGGTTTCATTAGCAGATTTTTGATTATATTTCGATTGCTTGTATATAATAATAGGATTATTTTATTGTTTATATAGATTTACGGGCTTTTTGCTTTGCTTCGCTTCGCGCTATATAGGATTAAGTTACATTTTAAGGGACAGTCGAAAAATAATCTTAAACATAATAAATTGTCAGATTATAGGCTGGCCGTATAGGATTGTGTTAACACTTCAAAATAAGCTAAATTCGTTTAACTGAAATAGAGAAATTGTGTGAAATTTTCTATAAATTTTTGTTGGATTTTTTTATATATTCATTAATTATACACTTACATATTAACTTATACGTATATATTAGTTATATATATAATTTTATATATTTATATACTCATAAAGTTTGGTAGGTAGGCTGATTATCTATTTTTTTTCTCTCCATTTCTTTCGTTCATTTTCATGACAATTCCGACATATTTTGTAAAATGGCTATTGTATTGTACTAAAGAAAGATTTCTTGTAGGCCTATCGTTAAATATTGTTCGGAGATTAACCGTTACTACGGTATGTCTATTGAGTATTAAATTTTAGTTATTTAACAAAATTTTAATTGGTTTAACATAAATAATCATAGGATTTTTCTTTAATAAGCACAAATGTTATGCATTAAATTCTAAATTGTGCTTTCCACGCGTAACATTGAATTTATTAATTATAGGTCTAAAAGTGCAGCAGTAAATTTTATTTTTATTTCGGCGGCCAATGTGAGTTACGGTACACATTTTACGAAAGCTGGATATTATTATAATTATTTTTGAATTACAGAAATTGGTGTAGAAATTTTTCATATAGTTTCTTTACGTTTTATAAATGCATTCAATTTTATTTTTATAGGTAGGCCGATTTTTTTTTTTTTTTCTTCCAGTTCAATGACAATGGTAAAATTTTTATTTGGAATTTAGATTGTATTCTAAAAAGGATGTTTTGATTTGATATTTTAATTTGGGTATTAGAAATGAAAAATGTCCTTTTTTTTTAGTTCGAGCGTTTGCATAGAAAAAATTACAAAATTATGTCAGGATATAATGCAGTTTTATTCGGTTACGTAGGGATATTTGTATAGAGGTTCGCTTACAAACAAAGCGACCGCTCTCAATTAGGCAATGTTTTATGTTTGTTTACAGTAGGTTGCGTGTATTTTTGAGTGCATATTATCTATTATTTAGTATAACTATGGAAATTTGTAGTTTCACTTGGAAACGATAAATTACTGGGATTTTTGTGATTTGCAAGCCATACTGGGGTTTCTGTTGAATGAGAGAGTTGTCTCTCAGATGTAATTTGCGAATTGCGTTCAATTCATATGAAATTTGACGTTTCAAGTTGGAATTACTGTATTAAAATAATTTTTGGTAGTAATATTTAAATTTTTTTTACTTTTTAATAACTGTTTTAGAAAATTATTGTTGTTTAAACCTTCAGTCGGAGTTAACTAATGCATTTGAAACATTGGCTCAAGTGTACACTCGGAAATGGAGCCTTCTAGATAGCCAGTAACGTTTTTGTGGCGTCTTTGTGTGCTCCTCCTCAAAGGGCAAGAGGGTTCATGATTGTCAGAGAATGGATGACATGAAGTTTCTGGGGTTCATTTTTGTCTTTTGTATTTAAAAGTATTGATGTGATTTCTGATGATAGTTTGAACAATAATATTTCTTAAATTATACTAACAGTTACTATGTATGGGCGCTTTTATATTTATACTGTACAATTTTGTTTAACGTTTTATGACTTTTTTTTATCTTCTCGCTGTAACTGCCATAAGTGACCTTATTGGTAGCTAGATTTGATTAAATTTTTGCGAAATTTGAGATGTGTTTTTTTTTCCGTGAATTTGGCCAGAGCAAATGTGTAGTTATTGTTTCGAAGTGAACTGTCGAGAAAATTCGTAAATTAAATATTATAAATGATAAGCAGTACAGAAACACGTTTCGAATAAACTTTTTTTTCAAAATTTCAAAGGCTCGGTTTGGAGGCAACCAAGTTGAATCCGAGTTCCATCCAGTGAGTTTAGTCGACCGGATAGGTGATCGATCACCAGTGATGAGAGAGAAGAGAAACCAACTGCGCAGGGACTTGGCGCAGGATGGTTTCGGAAGAGAAGAGATAGAAGAGAGGAACCGAATGCGCAGGGACTTGGCGCAGGACAGTTTCGGAAGAGAAGAGAAATTTACGTGTGCAGGGTCTTGGCACACGAAAGTTTCGATCGAAGATGGTCTACTGGTATTTTTCGGGCAGTAGCTGGTCACGCTGCTCGAAGCTTCGCTAAATATGTGTCGTAGCACGCGGTAGACAAGCCACGTGAGCTTGAACGGGTGTTTACGACTGTACTGTCCATACAGACATACAGTAGGTTCGTTGGGAAACGGCCTACGGCGGAGTGATCGTTTGATTGTTGCCAGTGGAAGAGTCTTTCAGCTGGACGTAGGAAGAGCAGCGTTCACCGACAAAAGTGGAGATGAGACAAGGCGAGTTTCTTCATCGACTTCTAGAATTGCAAATTCCGTCCAATTCCAGCGCGTGGTCCCGCTTTCAGTATATCTCCCCCCCTGATCCTTTTAGAATTGGACGTCTTTTTTTTTTTTTTCGCCATTGGAGAGAGAGCGGAACCATTATAGCGTGCTGCCCTGTTGCATGTTGATTGATGCAATCCCTTGCATTCTAGCGAAGTGAGCAGGAGAGCTGCGATTGAAAATTGAAGTCTCAAACAACGTCCAGCAAATTAATGTACTGATTATTATGTAATGAAATTATACGTGAAAGGGTGCGATTATTGCCCATATTTGTTGTGTTTTTCGTGAATAGTATGTGCGCTCTTGGTCAGTATTTTATGTAAACTTTTTCTTATTTTTTCTATGTCGCCCTGATAGTAACTGTATAACTATACAAATAACTGTTTCAAATGTAAAGCGATCGTTGATGAGGAATCGCGGGAATAGATTGTGAACTTGAGATTTGTGTAGCCACTGTAAGAAAATTTTCCGTTATTTTTTTTGGCATGTATAGATTAGTTACAGGTTGTAATTTAATTATTAGTGTGAAATGTTATTTTATGCAAATGTGAAAATTATAAAGGTTTCGGTTTTAATATGATACAAAATATATGTGTGGAATTTGTCATTCTAATTATTTCTTGTCTATCAACTTTGAAATTGTTAAAGAAAAAAAAAAAAAAAAATTGCAAAATATATAAATTTGTTGAATAAATTTATTAAAATTGTTAAACGATATTAATAAGTTTTACTAATGGAAAAACTTATTTTCAAGGGGGTGATGCGAGTGTAGTAATGCCTAGTTAAGAATATTAATTTTTGTTTAATTAAGATAATGTTTAATGTAAATCATTTACTAATAATTATGAATTACGAAAAAGTATGTTTGTTAGATTTAAATTGTTTAAAATGGGTAGAGTTGGCAGTCCTGAACAGAGGCCCAGACAGAGCTACCCACAAGGAGTCAGTCTTCAGGCGGCGCGTTAAGCGTAAAGTTGGGGCCAATGTAACCTTAAAAATTAAATTAATTGTTTTGTGCCCCTCTCCCTCTCAGACGTAAATTATTATAATAGAAATTCCGTACTCGCATCCCCCTAAATTACTTAAACAATTTTCGGAAGTAAATAAAAGAGTTAAAAAGTGTTAAAAGAGTGTTAATAAACCCCCCTTTGTTTTGTAACGACTTTCATAGTCTCGGCGTGGCTACCATGAATATAATTGTAAAGTAGTGTTGAAATGAGTAGAGAAAGCAAGTGATAAATGAAATAAAGAGCCGATAGAGTAGTAAATAATGAAGGGAAAGAAAATAATAAAGCGTGATCACTATACTCCTCATCTTGTGCGGAACGCTCTTCTACACAAGCGTCGTTCTTTACATTAATTATACTGTTTTGTCTGCAGTTAAAATGTATATATGTACGGCATGAGAAGGTACCCCCTCCGCGCATTTGATTCTGCTCGTATATACGAGAATTACGAGTACTGACTAATCGGAGCCCTTGTTGCAGTGGTTAGCATATCCGCCCTGCAATTGGATGATCCCGTGTTCGATATCTGGAAGGTACCTCATTTTCAATTGGCTCTTTCTCCCTCCTCATCTTGTGCGGAACGCTCTTCTACTCAAGCGGCTTTCTTTACATTATTTATACTGTGATTTGTTTGCATTTAAATTGTATGTATGCAGGGCTTGCGAAGGTGCCCCTTAAGAGCATTTGATTCCGCTCGTATGTAGGACAATTACCAGTACTGACTAATCGGGTTCCTTGGTGCAGTGGTTAGCATATCCGATCGGCAATTGGATGATCTCGGGTTCGAGTCCTGGGAGGTACCTCATTTTTCATTTGCTCGTTCTTCCTCCTCATCTTGTGCAGAACCCTCTTCTACACAAGCGTCGTTCTTTACATTAATTATACTGTGTGTTGTCTGCAGTTAAAATGTATATATGTACGGCATGCGATGGTGCCCCGTCAGGGCTTTTGATTCCGCTCGTATGTAAGAGAATTACGAGTACTGACTAATCGGGGTCCTTGTTGCAGTGATTAGCATATCTTACCGGGAGTTGGATGATCCCGGGTTCGATTCCTGCGAGGTACCTCATTTCTCATTTGCTCGTTCTCCTTCCTCATCTTGTGCTGAACGCTCTTCTACACAAGCGTCGTTCTTCCCATTAATCCTAACGTGTGTTGTTTGCAGTTAAAATGTATATATGTACGGCATGCAAAGGTGCCCCCTCAGGGCATTAGATTCCGCTCGTATGTAGGAGAATTACTAGTACTGTCTATCCGTGCCTTTGGTGCAGTAATTAGCATATCCGACTGGCAATTGTGTGACCCTGGTTCGATTTCTGGCAGGTACCTCATTTTTCATTTGCTCGTTCTCACTCCTCATCTTGTGCAGAACGCTCTTCTACACAAGCGTCGTTCTTTACATTAATTAAACTGTGTGTTGTCTGCAGTTAAAATGTATATATGTACGGCATGCGATGGTGCCCCCTCAGGGCTTTTGATTCCACTCGTATGTAGGAGAATTACGAGTACTGACTAATCGGTGCCCTTGCTGCAGTGGTTAGCATATCTGACCGTCAGTTGGATGACCCTAGTTCGATTTCTGGCAGGTACCTCATTTTTCATTTGCTCGTTCTCCCTCCTCATCTTGTGCGGAACGCTCTTCTACACGAGCGTCGTTCTTTACATTAATTATACTCTGTGTTGTCTGCAGTTAAAATGTATATATTTACGACATGAGAAGGTACCTCCTCATTGCATTTTATTCCGCTCGTATGTACGAGAATTACGAGTACTGACTAATCGGGGCCCTTGTTGCAGTGGTTAGCATATCCGCCCGGCAATTGGATGATCCCTTTTTCGATTTCTGGAAGGTACCTCATTTTTCATTTGCTCGTTCTCCCTCCTCATCTTGTGCGGAACCCTCTTCTACACAAGCGTCTTTCTTTACATTAATTATACTGTGATTTTTTTGCATTTAAAATGTTGTTGTTGTTGTTGTTGTTGTTGTTTAGCCGATCAGCCCACCATGATCGAGCAAGCTGGCGGCACGCTAGTAACCGATCGCCCTCTCCGGAGTGGACCAGAGGTTCAGCGCACTAGTGATGTGTGTTGTGTTCGTTGTTGTGCTAGAGCGGTACAGTCTGTCATAATGTGTTCAATTGTTTGTGGTGTGTCCTGGCAAAGGTGGCAGGTGTCGTCTGTGGAGTTGTCTACTCTGTATTTATATGTCTGTAAGTTGGGGTGATGTCCACATCGGAATCGTACTAAGTTAACTCGATCCGATCTGCTCAAGCTGATCTCTGACCTGTTAATGAGTGGCGGCTTCGCACCTTGGACCGCATTCGGACCGAGTCGTGTCAGTGCTTTGTGGGTTAGTTGTGTGTGTATGTGTTTTCTGTACTGTGTGGTGTCTGTGGGGCGTGGTATGGAATGGAGTATTTGGTTATAATGTCTCTCTGGTGTTACCTTAATGGTGCGAGGTGTTGGTGCATGATTGTACATGTAGTGGCAAGGGTGTTGTTGGTTAGTTGTCGTTGCTACCATGAATTGTGTTCCCCTCATGTCTAAATGTTCCCTAACTTTCAGTATTTTTGTTTCTGTGTGCAGGTGTTCTATTGGTGTTGTTTGAGTGCATCCTGTAATGATACGAAGTGCGTTGTTTTGTATTGCCTGCAAGGTGTTTATATGTGTGTTTGAGATAATGGGTGCCCAGCATGGGCTAGCATAGTCCATAACTGAACGAATATATTGTTTGTATATGAGTGATGTTGTTTCCTGCTGGTGTCCAAAGTTTGTGCCTGTTATTACCCTAAGCGTGTTAAGTCTTGAAGTACATTTGTTTTTAATGTCCTGAATGTGGTTTGCAAAAGATAATGATGTGTTGTATTTGACCCCAAGTATTTTGGTCCTCTGAGTGTGTGGAATATTGATGTTGTTTCGTGTGAGCTGTGGAATTTCCTGGTGTTCTTTTGTGTTGCTTGTAAGCAAGGTGATGGTTGATTTTGTGGGCGCTACTTTGAGTCTATTGTGTGTGAGCCAGTCTTGTATACTGTTTATGTATGTTTGTAGTTTATTTGTAGCGGTGTCGATGTTGTTGTGGGTGGATGTTAGAGTGATGTCATCTGCATATGATGATAAGGTAAGCTTGTTTCTATGGGTATTGGAATGTCATGCATGTATAAGTTGAAGAGTGTTGGTGAGAGAACAGAGCCTTGAGGGACCCCGTTCGGAAAAAGCTTGTTTTTGGATGACTTGCCATTAAATGTGACATGTGAGTATCTTCCTGAAGATAGTTGCTCAGCCACCTTTTGGTGTTATTGTGCATGTTTGTGTTGAGTATTTTGTTTATGAGAGGAAGCGTGGGATAGCATCAAATGCTTTACTAATGTCTATTGTTGCTAATAGTGTACGTTGAGCTGGTCGTCTGGAGTTGATGCCATCCATGATGTGCTGCGTGAGGTTAGTGAGTAATGTCGTGGTTGAGTGGTGAGGTCTGAATCCATGTTGAGTAGGCGATAGTGGTATGTGTGGGTTGGTGATTTGTAAGATTAGTCTTTCTGTTACTTTGGAAGGTGTTGTACATAGTAAAGTAATGGGTCTATAGGAAGCTGGTTCTGTTGGATTTTTGTTTGGTTTGAGTAGTGTAATAATTTTACCTTGTTTCCATATGTCAGGAATAATACAGTGTTGGTATGAATATGTGCTGATATTTGTGAGAGCTAGTATTCCTTGTGGGCCCAAGTGTTTAAGGTGTATGTTAGATATGTTGTCTGGTCCAGTAGCCTTCGAATTCTTAATGTTTTTGATGATCTTGGTGGTCTGGTCTGTATTGAAGGGTGTAATGGTCGTGTCGAGTCTGTAGGTTTTCTTGTGTCTGGTTTGTCTGTCTGCGTGTTTCTGGTTGTTGTCTCTGTTTAAGTGACTTATCTTTGCGTAGTGATTAACTAGAATGTTAGCTTGTTGTGTGTATGTTGGGATATTATTTTGGCTGCGACAGATAGCCGCGTGTGAGGTGTGAATGCCGCTGTTAGAGTGGGTAATGCTGTTTATAGTCTTGTATAGCCTGGATGTATCTGTGGAGTGGTTTAGTGTTGTTATGAATTCCCTGAATGTTTCTGTTTGTTTTTCTTTGAGTTTGTTGTTTATTTCTGTGTTGAGCTGTTGTATCTGCTGTTTTATGGCTTTTGTGTGTGGTGTTTGTGTGTTATATTTGAGGTTGTTACGTTGCCTTATGAGGTGGGCTATTTCTCTAGTGTAATTTGGGTTGTATTTCCTAATGTTGCCCTTGGGTATGTATTTGTTTGCATTATTGATGATCTGATTAAATGTCTTGAGTGTTGTAGTGATGTTTATGATGGGTGTGCTGTTTAATGTGGTGAATTGTTCCTCAGTCTGTATTTTGAACTGTTCCCAATCAGCTTTCTTGTAATTTCTGTAAGTGTGCCTAAGGCTGTTGGGGCAGAGTGTAGAATGTGTTGTAATGATGATGGGCAGGTGGTCTGATGACAGTTGTTTTTCTGTTCTCCATTGTGTATCTGTTGCTAGTGAGGGGGAACAGAACGTTATGTCTGGGGAGGAGTTTGAGTATCCTGCTTGATGTGGTATGTGTGTATGTTCTGTATTGTTAAGAATGAAGAGGCTGTTTAGTTGTGTGGCTATGTTGGCGCCTCTGGTGTTGTTTTGATTGTGCAGGTACCAACTAGTGTCTTTGGCGTTGAAGTCTCCTCCTAAGATGACATTAGTGAGAGAGGCCAGATTGTGTGACTGTGGATTGTAATTGGCTGGCACCTGAGGTGAACTATCTAATGGGATGTAAATGTTGATTAGTGTGGTGTGTTTTGCGCGTGTTTTAATGTTAATTGCCTGTATTTCTATCGTGTTATCTGCTTGGATTGTGTTTTGTAATGTTTTGGGTAGCATCAGTGTAGCTAATGCTTTTACGTATGTAAGTGATGAGTCCACCCCCATTACCCCCAGTACGATCTTGACGGATCACCGTGAAGTCAGGGATGGTGGGTGTTTTGTGTGTGCGTTTTAGTTTTGTTTTTTGTATAAGTACTATGTGAATGTTTTGTTTGTGTACGAATTCCCTAAGCTGCATGATTTTGTTTGTGAGGCCATCTACGTTGTACTGTAATATGTTAATATTATACTTCTGTATGTGTCTCATGGTGCTATTGTGTCTATGTCTTTGTGTATGGTGACATGTGTAAGTTGTAGTGGGGCCTGGATTAGTCTTAATGTCGCCAGAGAGTAAGAATAGTTCGGGGAGCACGCAATTGCTCCCTGTAATTGAAAAAATAGCACGCTGAGAATAGGTCCGGCCCTGGGAACCGATCGGCACTCTGACCGTGCCACGCAACAGGCCGTCGACTGCCAGTCTGGCCACCGTAGACAGCCCGCTGCACGGAGATTTGAGGAAGTTTGGCCACCAGCGCGTTGATGTTTTGGTTTGACGTCGCCTCTTCGCGTTGACGTGTCCCGCGCTGGAGGATGCAGCCACTGTTAGAAGCTTCCTCGTCAGCTGCTAACACTTTTTTCACGTTGTTCTAGCTACCTGTTCAGGTTTTTTATAAACAAATCTCAGTTTTCTGCTCAAAACGGCTCTTTCTAATTTTAAAATTGATTAGTCAAGGAAGGAAGATGTTGACTTCTATTTTGCAGCAACAGTTGATGATATTTATGTTACTTTACTGATTAATGAAAATGATTAGGCTCTTCAAGTTATAAAAGATTTCTTTCGTAATAATTGATAAATACGAAACACAAAACGTATATGCAAACAGGATGATGATGCTTAGACTACTCAAGTTGATGAAGTTTTCTCTTTCTCATATATTGTATCGACGTAATACTGTAAATATATTTAAAGTTTCTGCATAAATAACTTGTGTTTCACAGAAAGCAAAGACTTCCCTCAATCTTCTATTACATCCAAACAGTCCAAACCTGTGTGTGATAGTCGCATTCAAAACGTATGTATGTAGGGCTTGCGAAGGTGCCACTTAAGAGCATTTGATTCCGCTCGTATGTAGGACAATTACCAGTACTGACTAATCGGGGTCCTTGGTGCAGTGGTTAGCATATCCGATCGGCAATTGAATGATCTCGGGCTCGATTCCTGGGAGGTACATCATTTTTCATTTGCTCGTTCTCTCTCCTCATCTTCTGCGGAGCGCAATTCTACACAAGCTTCGTTCTTTACATTAATTATACCTTGATTTGTCTGCAGTTAAAATGTATATATGTACGGCATGCGATGGTGCCCCGTTAGGACATTTGATTCCGCTCGTATGTAGAGAATTACGAGAACTGACTAATAGAGGTCCTTGGTGCAGTGGTTAGCATATCCGATTCCTGGGAGGTACCTCATTTCTCATTTGCTCGTTCTCTCTCCTCATCTTGTGCGGAACGCTCTTCTACACAAGCGTCATTCTTTACATTAATTATACTGTGTTGTTTGCAGTTAAAATGTATATATGTACGGCATGAGAAGATACCCCCTCAGGGCATTTGATTCTGCTCGTATGTCGGACAATTACGAGTACTGACTAATCGGGTCCTTGGTGCAGTGGTTAGCATATCCGATCGGCAAGTGGATGATCTCGGGTTCGATTCCTGGGAGGTACCTCATTTTTCATTTGCTCGTTCTCCCTCCTCACCTTGTGCAGAACGCTCTTCTACACAAGCGTCGTTCTTTATATTATTTATACTGTATTGTTTGCAGTTAAAATTTATATATGTACGGCATGAGAAGGTACCCCCTCAGGGCATTTGATTCCACTCGTATGTACGAGAATTACGAGTACTGACTAATCGGGGCCCTTGTTGCATTGGTTAGCATATCCGCCCGGCAATTGGATGATCTCGGGTTCGATTTCTGGAAGGTACCTCATTTTCCATTTGCTCTTTCTCCCTCCTCATCTTGTGCGGAACGCTCTTCTACACAAGCGTCTTTACATTATTTATACTGTGATTTGTTTGCCCTTAAAATGTATGTATGTAGGGGTTGGGAAGGTGCCCCTTAAGGGCATTTGATTCCGTTCGTATGTAGGACAATTACCAGTACTGACTAATCGGTGTCCTTGGTGCAGTGGTTAGCATATCCGATCGGCAATTGAATGATCCCGGGTTCGATTCCTGGGAGATACCTCATTTCTCATTTGCTCGTTCTCCCTCCTCATCTTGTGCTGAACGCTCTTCTACACAAGCATCGTTCTTTACATTAATTGTACTGTGTGTTGTTTGCAGTTAAAATGTATATATGTACGGCATGCGATGGTGCCCCATCAGGGCATTTGATTCCGCTCGTATGTAGGAGAATTACAAGTACTGACTAATAAGGGTCCTTGGTGCAGTGGTTAGCATATCTGACCGGCAATTGGATGATCCCGTGTTCGATTCCTGCGAGGTACCTCATTTCTCATTTGCTCGTTCTCACTCCTCATCTTGTGCGGAACGCTCTTCTACACAAGCGTCATTCTTTACATTAATTATACTGTGTGTTGTTTGCAGTTAAAATGTATATATGGATGGCATGAGAAGGTACCCCCTCACGGCAGTTGATTCCGCTCGTACGTACGAGAATTACGAGTACTGACTAATCGGGGCCCTTGTTGCAGTGGTTAGCATATACGCCCGGCAATTTTGATAGATTTTTATGTTTTATCAAAGAATTTCTGATTTTTCGTATCAACTCGTAAAAAATCCAAAAAATTTTGTCGTTAATGATAACTGATTTTTATTTCTGTGCATTTCATGTATATATCTGCTTGTAGGAAAATTTTTCATACGAGTACATAATTATTATTATAATAATATTTATATGCATATTATGGACGACGGGGGAGGCACGTGACCAAGTGCCCCCACTCCCCCATGCGGGTGCTACTGTGACATCGTAGTTTTCATTGCCTTCCAGAGCATCTAGGATATTGTTATAATGCTCTATAAGTTGTGATAGGCATGATCTTCCTGATCGGAATCCATGCTGATTTTCGTTGAATCTTTCCAGTTTCTCCGAGAAGTCATAAATTTTCACTAACTATTCTTTCAAATAGTTAGAGGTGAGGTGGGACGTGAGGTGGGACGTGAGGTGGGACGTCAGTGACACTGGTCTATAGTTTTTTGCTCGAGATCTATTCTGTAGTAATGGCTAATTAAAAATTAGAATGTTTTGGTTATAAGAAATTAATAAAGAAGATAATAATATTTAATAAATGTAATTACGATAAATAATGGTTTGTTTATAAAAAAAATATAAAAATACGAGTTGGCAACGCCTGAACACAGGCTAGAGGCTGGGTAGGAATGCCCGGCAGTCATCGGGCGGCCTTGGGCTTAGTAACTTGGTGTATTTGTGTGTTAAGATGTAACTGTAAGTTTAGAATAGTATTTAGTATCTCTCTCCGACTCAAATGTTAACGTTAAATTCCCCCCTCGCATTACCCCGTTTAACTAAGTGTTTCGGTATAAATAAAGTTAGTAAAATGTTACTAAGTGTATAATTACCCCCTCCCCCTGTCTCCTTTGCATTGTTTGAATGATAACGGTTTTCCATTCGGTCACGTCTACCATATTTATAAAGTACACCGAAAGCGAGTGAAACGAGTGTAGAGAGAATGAAGAAGGATAAAGAGAAATGGAATAAAGAAAGAGCAAAATAGTATAAAAACGCAAAATAAGAAAGATCAATAAAGCCTAACCACTACATTTTGGTGGCAAGCGGTAGCCCTAATTACATTTACTTACGGGGCTTTCCCACGTTCCTTATATTTCGGTCAAAATTGTTGCTACCCGTATTATAACATTAATAAATATTCTGTTTCGATAATTTAAATGGTAAAATGCATTGTGTACCCCATTTGCAAGCAAATTTCGATTTCCATTCCTTAACAATTCAATGTGAATGTAATTCAAAATGGCGCCTCACTTTCGAAATCCTCGTAGCGTCCTCGTAATTTTCGCGGTCAAAATTTTGTATTTTTCTCTTCTTGTTGGAGTCTAGATTTCCAAACCGCTTTGACTCAAAATTTCTCTGACTCGTCTTGTCGAGACCATTGTAATGTGGAGTCAGAAATTAGAGTCAAAATTCGAGAGTCGTTTGTTTCCTTCCTCACTCCGTTTTTCTTTAGATTTCGTTTCGTTCGGTCGGAGAGAGAAATTTCACAATTGATAATTGCTGTCCGGTAACTCATTCCTTTTTTTTTCTTTCCTTTCCACTTAAAGCCTACCTATTTTGTGTTTAAAGTATTTTTGAGTTTACAATTTTGGAATTAGTAATAATTATGATGATGATAATAATAACAATACGAATTAAATAAGTAAATAATAATTAAATAATAATTTGAATTAAATTATTTTAGTTGTAATGACATTGTGACATGCATTTTTATACGGTACGGATTAAAAGGTTGTGCGTAAATATGTAACGCACTTCTAGGTAATGAAAATATGTATGTATTAGTTATATATATATATATATATATATATATATATATATATAATAGAGCATTCTAAGAGATTCACTGAGTAACAAAATTTTCCAGAATATAGTAGGTAGTTTTTAAGATTATTCTTTGACTGGATGTATATAATGGATTTACAGGCCGACACATCAACACCAAATTTGTATAAAATTTTAAGGATCGCTTTGTAGTTTTCGCTTTATAGTTTAAGTTAATTTTAAAGTGAAATCGGTAAAGACACTAATTTATGCTGGGTCAAATTCGGACGCTGTAAGATTATATGTTTGCCGTATATAAATTGTGTGAGACCACAAGGAAGCTAAATTTGTTATAAAAAGATAAAAATGTGTTTAATTGAAATAGAGAAATTGTTTTCGTAAATTCTTTTGATAAATTAATTTCTGTTTTTTTACTTTTTTTTATATATTCATTAATTTTTATATTTTTATAGGTGGGCTGATTAGTGTTATCTATTTTTTTTCTTTCTTTCATTTTCAAGACAATTCCAAGTGATATTTTGTATACTTAGGCTGTTTAGATTTTTTTTATTCTGAAATTAGATTTTATCGTGATCAGGAGTGGTTTTTTTTTTTTTTTGTTTAACATTTTATTTTGGGTATTAAAAATGAATTTTTTTTTTACGTTCGCGCGTTTGCATAGAGAGTATTACAAAATTATGTCCGGCTGTAAATGCAGTTTGTTTGGTTAGGAATATTTTTATAGAGGCTCGCTTACAAACAAAGCGAACACTTCATTATACAATGATTTGTTTTGGTTTTTTGTTTACAAAGTAGGTTGCGTGTATTTTTGGGTTCATAATATCTGTTCTTACTTAGAATAACGATGTAAATTTGTAGTTTCACTTGGAAACGATAAATTATAGAATTTTTGTAATTTACAAACCATACTGGGTTTTGTGTTGAAGGAGAGAGTTGTCTCTCAGATGAAATTTGTGAATTACGAGTTTTCCTCCTATGAAATTTAGCGTTTCAAGTTGGAATTAATGTATTAAAGTAACTTTTCGGTATTACTATTTAAATTTTTTATATTTAATGATTCTGTTTTGGAAAATTTTTTAAACTTTACTGATGCAGTTAAAACTTTAGGTAAAGTATTAACCGGAGATGGAGCCTTTTAGATGGCCAGTAACGTTTTCGTGGTATCTATGTGTGCTTCCCCCAAAGTGTAAGAGGGTTCGTGATTTTCAGAGGATTGATGACATGAAGTTTCTGGGGTTCATTTTTGTCTTTTGTATTTAAAATGTATTGATGTAATTTTTGAAGGTAGTTTGAATAATAATATTTGTTAAATTATAATAACGGTTACTATGTATGGGCGCTTTATATTTCTACTGTGCAATTTTGTTTCGTGCGTTTGATGATTTTTTTTTATCTTATCCGATGTAACTGCCACAAATGATCTTATTGGTAGCTAGGCGTGATTAAATTTTTGCGAAATTTTGAGATTTGTCATTTTTTCCGTGAATTTGGCCAGAGCAAATTATAATTATTGTTTCGAAGTGAAATGTCGAGAAAATTCGGTAAATTAAATATGAAATGATAACACTACCCAACAAAAAAAAAAATTTTGCTGCTAATTTAATTCTAAGACCTGTTTCTGGATAATATTGATGTGCTGATTTCAAAAATCACCTTAGATTTTGTCCATCACATCAGGCTTTCGTGCAATGCAATATGCCTATTTTGGGTGATCCATGAAGGGCGCTTATCAAAATTGATGATTTTTGAGACCTGTTAACAGCTGTTTTGCTGTTAAAATTTTATCTGTGGAATACGCAAATCTGTGCATTAAATCTAAAGGTCATGTACAACATATTAAAATCTTGGGTATCTGTGATTTCCCCAGGTGTGAGCGTGACGTCATGATCTGAGAGAGATTTCCCATTGGTGGAGTGAGAGCAGCCGGTTCCGCTAGTGACGTCAGTCTGTCCTGGTTGGATACAGCTGCAAAGTGTGTGACGTCATCGCCTGCTCGCCACATGATTGGGAGCGGCACAGAGTTACATGTGGGCAGCATTCAGTGATCCAATACTGCGGCAGTTATTTGCGATCAGTGGTGAGTGAAGGGTGCGTTGCAGCTCATCATCATCATCATGTCTGCTGTTCGAAGAAAGTGTTCAAACAGCCCAGATGTTTTCTGCTACATTTGTGGATGCTTTACGTTACTAAAGCAGAGGATGAACATTACTGATTTCGTAAAAAAGGCATACCTGGCCTATTTTAGAGTTAAACTTGGAGATCAGGATAAGTCGTGGGCTCCTCACACTGTTTGCAAAACTTGTGTGGAACATTTACGACAATGGACAAATGGAAACAGAAAAGGTTTGAAGTTTGGCATTCCTATGGTATGGCGAGAGCCCAAAAATCATTCAGATGATTGCTACTTTTGCCTTGTGAAGACTTCTGGCTTCAACGCAAAGAATAAACACCATCTAAAGTATCCTAACCTAGATTCAGCAATCAGACCAGTTTCTCACTCAGATGAAATTCCTGTTCCAATTTTCACGGACCTTCCAACACTCACAGATGATGAATATATGGAATTACCTGATGAGATCGAACGTGATATCACTGATGATGATTTTGAACAGCCTTCTTCATCAACGACACCTCAGCGATTTAATCAACTTGAGTTGAATGATTTAATTCGTGATCTCAGCCTTTCAAAAGAGTCATCAGAATTATTAGCTTCAAGATTGCACGAGAAAAATCTACTTCATCCTGGGACAAAAATAACATCTTATCGCAAACTTCCTAGGAAACAAAAAGTCTGAAAATTATAAAGATCTTGTAAAGGATTTACTTGTAAACTTTCAGCAGTTGGGTTGCAACATGAGTATTAAAGTTCACTATGGAAAACTGATGAGTGGGTAGTTGGGAGGTAACGAAAATGGTTCACTGAGTAGGTAGGTAGTTAATCTAACAATTATTAAATTCCTTTTATGTCAATAACTGGGTGGAAGAAACCAATTGGTTGCTCACCAGTTATTCTCCACACTAGTATTTATATACTGTGTGGGAGGAGCGTGCTCGGTAATGGAGATACATTACCGCTCAACCAACCGAGGAATAAACCAAGACAACGCTGGTACAAGAAGCCCCGCGAAGAGGAGAACAAAGGGAGAACGAAAACGAAGAACGGGGCGAGAGGACGTACCAGCAAAGTACGCTCTCGAATGAGACAACCGGAGAAGGGAGAGACTGTAATAACTAAAAGTAAGTGACTAATTGAGTTTTTACACCAAACAGTTAATTACATTAAATTAAGCTGGGTCAAACAAGTTAGGCCTACATTGTGACCTAAGACCCAGCATCAACTCATAGCTTAACAAAGGTGAAGGTAGATTGCCCTAACCTAATCTTGTGAGGAATCCTACTGTGGACCTCAATTTATCTGCCCGCTCTGGACCATTTCCGGAATCTCTAGGCTGACCCCTCTAGGCTAGACTTGATCTACTCTATAGTTAGACTGGAGAAATAAGGGGTGGGTTAATTGTGGACCAATTCATACAGAGCATTTTTCGCATTGGTGGTCCGTGTGTGGGGAATTTACAAACCTTAACCTTACTTAACAAAAATTGCAGAATTAGGCTAAATGGTCTAGCCTAAGCCTAACCTGAGCAAGCCTAATTAGGTCTACAACCTAGGGCCTAACTAGGAAACATTTACATTTAAGGAGTCTCATTCTCTTATAAGCTTAGACCTGAGTGACACACAAGTACTTGGGGGGATTAAACCAAATTTGAACTTGACTGTTTTGTCTGTGCTCTCTCTTCTCTGGTAATTTCTTCTTGTCCTCTATTCATTACGATCCCCAGTTAAACAATTTTGACTTAGACATGGACAGTGAGGAATTGAAAAAGTTAAAAAAGAAAAGGGGGGCAAAGTTGGGAGCTGTTACAAAGGCTGTGAACACTTTTAACAATATTACACAACCAGGTAAGAAAAATATAGAGTGTGTAATTATTAAATTAGAAATTAAAAAGAAGGAAATAATAGCCATTAATGAGAGTATTTCAGAGTTAGTTGAATCCGAAATGGCTGAAGAACAATTGATAGACCTTTACGCTGATGATGATGATCAGGTAAGCTCAATTGAACAGCAAATAAGGGGACTACGGTCTCGGTTGACTGACTTAACACCAAAAAAAACCTAATTCTGATTTTAATCAAAGTAGGGCTAACCTTCAACAAAATTTAAGTGGCATGCAAAATCCTGAGTCACAAGAATTGAGGGCTCAGTTACCCATTTTGCTAGTACCAACATTTGAAGGGGACACGGTACAATTCCCATCTTTCATTGACAAATTTGAGAATTTAATAGGTAATAAACCTTATATTTCAACTGTTGAAAAGTTTAGTTACTTAACTAGTTCCCTTAAAGGCCCAGCCTATAACCTAATAGCCTATTTACCAGCCGTAGGCGATTCATATGAAGTAGCTATTGATCTTTTAAAACGTAATTACATTAATAAAGATATGATTGTATATGAATTATCTCAACAAATTTTTGAATTTGCACCCATAAAAGATAACCATAGAGATATGGAAATTTTTTATACAAAATTAGAAGCTATTATAGGACAACTGGTTAGCAATGAGATAGATATTAAAACTTCATCTTGGCTTATACAAAGCATAGTACTTAGGTGCCTTCCTTCGAGGGTTAAAGATAATTTAATTCTAAAGACGGGAGAAAATTATCCTAATTTAGAACAAATAAGAGAAAACTTCCCCAATATCCTAATTAATTACAACTTGAGAGATTTTCCAACAAATAAGACCCAGACTATGGATAAACCAAAGACTGTTCCCAGAGACCAACTAGCTACAGCTAAACAGACAAAACTTGATACTGGAGAATCAAATGTGACCAACTATAATACACGAACACCTACATTACAGAACTTTAATGTAACTGCTGCCTCAACTTACACACCACATTGCAAATTTTGTGCAAGTAATGAACACAGTAGTACTGGGTGTGACAAATATTCAGACTTTAACCAAGGGCTAAAAGATGTAAACAGTTGAACCTGTGTAAAAAGTGTACTGGCCAGGGACATTATAAGAAAGACTGTAAATCTAGGTTAAGATTCAAGTGTAAGTTTTGTAAAAGTTTACGACATGTCTCATCAATGTGTGATTCACCAAAGTGTCCAAACAATAATACTCAAACTCAAAAGATACCTCCCCCAAACAAAGGTAATCAAGAAAATGCCACTTTCATGGGACATTCTGCTTGTTCAAACAATGTAACAAGAAACACTGAGATTCTTTTACCAACTATTACTTTGGACTTAGTGAATAGTGAGGGTAGTACCACTCCAGTGAGATGTCTTATAGACTGTTGTTCTCAACAAACATTTGTTTCAAAAAATGTAGTTAATAAATTGGGTTTGACACCAAACCCGAATGAACAAAACCTCAATATTGCGTCCTTTGTTAAGGATAACTCGGACAAAAATAGCTATAAGACAATTGACCTGGAACTACATTTAGAAAGTAAATTCAAGAAAATTGAAGCAGTTATTATTTCTAAAGTAGGACAAAACAAACTGGTTATACCCAAACTAGAACAAACCATAAATCATTTGAAAAAAACACTACAAAATAGCTGATAGACATATCACTAACAACACAGTAGCTAACATTGAAATGCTAATAGGGGCAGATTATATTAATCTTATTCATAAGGGCATAGTAGAGATAGGTAATGGTATAGCTATTCAGACTCCATCAGGGATAGCCCCTTTGGGTGACCTATCAGAATACAACCTAGACCTAAACCAAAACAGTGCATGACCAACAAATACTATGTGCCTCAACTCAGTCCTACATAACACCTGTAAGAATAGCAACACTTTGAATAATATTATCTCAACTGAGAACATTAATTCATCATTATCAAATGAAACTTTAGATGAGGCAATTCAAACTTTATGGTTGCTAGAATCTGTGGGTATACATGACACAAATCAAACTTCAGAAGATCAGTTAATGGTAGAAAGATTTGAAGACACCATTCAGTGCAAAGACAATAGTTATTTTGTTGAGTTACCTTGGAAAATAAATTGTCCAACTTTAAGAGACAATCTCAAAGTAGCTAAAGGACATTTATATAAAGTAATGAAAAAACTCAAACAAGATAACAATATTCTATCATATAATAATGTCTTTAAAGAACAGCTACAGAAAGGCTTCATTGAAGAAGTAACAAATAACCCTTTTAAAAAAGATGGTTGTCATTATTTAACCCACAGGGGGGTTATCGACAAGATGCCCCAACAACAAAACTCAGAGTAGTATATAACTGTAGCCTCAAAGACAGTGATAAACACAGTTTGAATGATTGCTTGATTGAGGGTCCTAATCTCATTTCTGACCTTGTGAAGATCTTACTGAGGTTCAGGTTAGACAAATATGCTGTACAAAGTGACATTTCAAAGGCATTGTTGAGAATAAATCTTAAAAATGAATATGATAAGAACCAACTTAGGTTCTTATGGTTCAAGGATCCATTTGATTTGAATAAAGGGTTCATAACCTATAGATTTAATGTTGTGTTGTTTGGAGCCAATTGCTCACCTAGCCTATTAGCATTGACAATTAGACATCATTTAAACCAGTTTAATAACTCTCTAACATTGAACTTCCTTAAGGAACATTTTTACGTAGACAATCTAATAGGCTCAACGACAACAAAATCTGAATTATCTGAAGTCTATGAACACACTCAAAACATTATGCAACAAGGTAACTTTGAACTTAGAGAGTGGATTTCAAATGATGAGGATTTAAACAAAAAGATTTTAAAGGATAATAATGGTCTTACTGAGCCATCAGACAGAGTTAAAACTTTAGGTATGAACTGGTATTTGGATGCAACTTCTAACAGTCATGATTCAATCTGTACTAAAGGTTTTAAACTTGATGAGGAAGCAAATACTAAAAGACAAATATTATCAGAGGCTTCCAAAATTTTTGATCCCATGGGTCTATTCCTGCCTTCAACAATAAAATCAAAGATTCTCCTCCAAGAAATTTGGAAGACAAATGTTGGGTGGGATGATCCAATAACAAATGAAAATCAAAAATCTTGGAAGAAGTTAGCTACTGATTTAACAAAAGTGCAGAACATTAAAATTCAAAGGTGCTGTGGGTTTAGGGATAAGCCCCAGAGGCTTCATGTGTTTGCTGATGCAAGCACACAAGCTTATGGGTGCTGTGCGTATCTTGTAAGCCCTACAGAAAGTCATCTAATTTATGCAAAAGGGAAAGTTGCACCTCTCAAACCTACCCGAACCATACCTCAATTGGAACTATTGGCTGCTACATTAGCCATTAAAACCATTTCATTGCTTAAGGATGCTTACTATGATGTGTTCATAACTAATATCCACGTCTGGCTTGACAGTCAGATTTGTCTTGCCTGGATACAAAATGATAGCATTAATAGTAAGAATATCTTTGTAAGAAATAGGCTAAAAGAAATAGCTGACGCTAATGAAAGCCTACAAGTAAACTTTCACTATGTTCCAACTAAACAGAATCCAGCAGACTTTCTGACCAGAGGTTTATCCTACAAGTTGTTGAAGTCAAACAAAACTTGGTTTATGGGACGTAAGTGGCTCTGTAATACAGACCAATGGCCTGTGGAACAAGTTAACTTGACATTAAATTTAATCTTTTCAAATGAAAAGGTTGAACCAATCACTAATTATGAAAAGTATTCTGATTTCAACAAACTTGTCAGGGTGACAGCCTACTGTTTGAGGTTTGCTCACAACTGTTTAGCTACAATTAACAAACAGCTAAATAAAAATAATCATAATTATACAGAAGTTGCAACCCAATACTGGATAGGCCAAGCCCAACAAAAAGAGTACAATAAAGAGTTAGAATTCTTAACTAATGGGAAACAAACAAAAGAACCTGTACCATCAGTAGTTGTGGATCTAAACTTGTTCAGAGATGAGGAAGGCCTTCTAAGGTGTAAAGGGAGATTAGACAAATCAAAACTGTCATACAAAAGCAAAAATCCAATCCTTTTACCTAGATTTAGCTATTTGACAACATTAATAATCAGAAAAACACACAATGATGTATATCATATGGGGGTACCACAGACACTAACTACATTAAGAAAAACTTATTGGATACCCAAGGGAAGGATCACTGTTAAAACAGTCCTGAGTGAGTGTGTCACATGTAGGCGTATTCATGCTAGGCCCTATAGGAAACCAAATCCTCCTGTTTTGCCAGAGGAGAGAGTTACTCTCAACAGACCCTTTGAGACTGTAGGCATTGACTATACAGGAGCATTGACTGTAGGGGTGGGTGACACTGAACAAAAAATGTACATTGTACTGTTTACATGCGCTGCCTCACGAGCTGTTTATTTGGATGTTGTGGAGGACCTTACAGCAGAATCTTTTGTTGCTGTCTTTAAGAGATTCTGTGCACGACATTCAGTACCAAAGACAGTTTGGACTGACAATGCTACATATTTCAAAGCTGGTGAACAAGTCATCCACGACTTGTTAAGCAATGAAATCACACAATTATATATACAAAATACAAACATAAAGTGGAAGTATATTCCGGTTGCCTCTCCTTGGTATGGTTCTATCTGGGAGAGGAATATACAAACAGTAAAGAATTGCTTGAAGAAAGCAATTGGCAAAAAACAGATACACTTATTTGGGTTACTCACTCTCCTGGCTGAGATTGAGAACATCATTAACACAAAGACCACTCACTTATGTGAGTGACAACATTAATGACCCAGAACCATTAACTCCAAATCATTTGATTCGGGGAGAACAAGTTAGTCTCCTGCCGGACTACAATATAGACTCTTCAGAAGACCCAAACTGGACTCAACGACATGATGAGCTCCAGACTAAGTTACAACATTTAACTAGAGTTAAAGCTCATTTCATTAAACAGTGGAAAACTGAGTACTTGATGGGTCTAAGGGAGAGACATAAACAAATGACTAAGAAGGATTGGTCTGACACAATTAAGGTAGGGGACCTTGTTCTCATACATGACAGTACTCCAAGACAATACTGGCCTCTGGCTAGAGTTTCAGAACTCAGACCAGGGGCAGATGGGGTAACAAGAGTGGTCAAATTAAGGACTTCAACGGGTGACACAACAAGAGACATTTCTCTTTTGTACCCTTTAGAGTCTGGACCCAAAACAATGGACTTTGGAGAACCTTCTCCACTGACAGTAACAACTGGAGACACTGAACTTCCAGTAACTATTCCTTTGACAGTAGGAGTGGTAACGCATCCTACTACAACATTGACAGACACAAGACCTCAGTGACAAACAGCATTAAAGGCGCGACTATTTTTACAACAAAAATAGATGCTGGGGAATTGTAATTTTATCTTCTAACTTTCATTTTTTCTTTTCTTATGGTAAAGACCATAGACAGTTTCATCCTATGGATGTATATTTTCTCTTCTAATTAAATGCTACACCTTCTCCATGAGAAGGTGAGGATAGGCACTGTTAATCAGATTAACAGGCATTTACAGTTAAATAGTTAGCTAGTCTACACTCAGACAAAAATTGGTGACAATGACACCAAACTTTTTATCTCCCGGGGCCCCCAGTATATGGAAAACTGATGAGTGGGTAGTTGGGAGGTAACGAAAATGGTTCACTGAGTAGGTAGGTAGTTAATCTAACAATTATTAAATTCCTTTTATGTCAATAACTGGGTGGAAGAAACCAATTGGTTGCTCACCAGTTATTCTCCACACTAGTATTTATATACTGTGTGGGAGGAGCGTGCTCGGTAATGGAGATACATTACCGCTCAACCAACCGAGGAATAAACCAAGACAACGCTGGTACAAGAAGCCCCGCGAAGAGGAGAACAAAGGGAGAACGAAAACGAAGAACGGGGCGAGAGGACGTACCAGCAAAGTACGCTCTCGAATGAGACAACCGGAGAAGGGAGAGACTGTAATAACTAAAAGTAAGTGACTAATTGAGTTTTTACACCAAACAGTTAATTACATTAAATTAAGCTGGGTCAAACAAGTTAGGCCTACATTGTGACCTAAGACCCAGCATCAACTCATAGCTTAACAAAGGTGAAGGTAGATTGCCCTAACCTAATCTTGTGAGGAATCCTACTGTGGACCTCAATTTATCTGCCCGCTCTGGACCATTTCCGGAATCTCTAGGCTGACCCCTCTAGGCTAGACTTGATCTACTCTATAGTTAGACTGGAGAAATAAGGGGTGGGTTAATTGTGGACCAATTCATACAGAGCATTTTTCGCATTCACTATCTCAACAGTCATCTGGATAAATTTCCAGAAAATCTTGGTGATGTTAGTGAAGAGCAAGGTGAAAGGTTCCACCAAGATATCAAAGTGATGGAAGAACGATACCAAGGAAGATGGGATACCCATATGATGGCTGACTACTGCTGGAGCCTGCAAAGAGATTGTCTTGACATCTCTCATTCTAGGAAGTCCTATAAGAGAAAATTTATCAGCACTGAAAAGTAAGAAAACAAGAAAAAGACAATGTTAAGAAAACTGGTCCCGTGCTTGCTTTAATATGGATTCATTTTTTGCTTATTTAAACACTTTTAATCACTTTGTGTCAATATTACCATTGTATATTAAAGTTCACTCCCTGCACAATTGTTTACTTTTCCATGCTGATTCTGAGTATGTAAAAACTTATTTTTTTAAAAGAAAAAAAATTGGGCATAACCCTGCCAAAATGCGATATCTCCAAAATATCCGTATTTGATTGCTCGAAAACCTGACGTGATAGGCAAAAACTAAGGTGATTTTTTAAATCAGCACACCAGAGTTACCTAAAAACAGGTGTTAGAATTAAATCAGCAAAATTGGTGTTGGGCAGTGTAATCAGTAGCAGTACAAACGTTTCGAATAATTTTTCGTCAAAATTTCGAGATGATCGATTTGGAGGCAACTAAGTTGGATCCGAGTTTCATCCATTGAGTTTAGTTAACCCGATAGGTGATCGATCACCGATGAGAGAGAGAAGAGAAGAGAAACCGAATGCGCAGGGACTTGGCGCAGGACAGTTTCGGAAGAGAAGAGAGAAGAATGAGAGAAGAGAAACCGAATGTGCAGGGACTTGGCACAGGACAGTTTCGGTCGAAGATGGTCTACTGGTATTTTTCGGCCAGTAGCTGATCACGCTGCTCGATGCTTCGCTAAATATGTGTTTTAGCACTCGGTAGGCAAACCACGAGAGTTTGAACGAGTGTCTAAGGCTTTACTGTCCATACAGACCAGTGGCGACACGTCGGTAGGCACTGCGGAACTGCAGTACCCCTAAATTTTTTATTTACAATTGAAATAATCAAGAACAATATAAGGATGAGCTCATTGAATAACTTTTTCAATAACTTTTGAAACTTTTATTCATTGCTCAATGCTCATCCTTTTATTTCAGTAATTATTTCAACCGATTCTTAGAGACAGCACCTCTAGAATTTTTAGTCACGAGCCGCCACTGATACAGACATACAGTAGGTTCGTTGCGAAACCGCCTACGGCGAAGTGATCGTTTGATTATTGCCAACTGGACGTTGGATCATTGGATAATCGTTGGATTATTGCCAATTATTCAACTGGACGTAGAAAGAGCAGCGTTCACCGACAAAAGTTGAGATGAGACAGGCGAGTTTCTTCGTCGACTTCTAGAATTGCAAATTCCGTCCAATTCCGGTGCGTGGTTCCACTTTCAGTATATCTCCCCCCCCCCTGATCCTCTTAGAATTGGACGTCTCTCTTGTATTTTTTTTCGCCATTTGGAGAGACAGCGGAACCATCCTCAAGCGTGCTGACCTGTTGCATGGTGATGCAATCCCTTGCATTCTAGCGAAGTGAGCAGGAGCTGCGATTGAAAATTGAAGAAGTCCGTTGTCAGCGTGCGGATTGTGATCTAAACAACGTCCAGCTATTATTGTACTGATTGTTATGTAATGAAATTATAAGTGAAAGGGTGCGATTATTGCCCATATTTGTTTGTGTATTTCGTGAAATAGTATGTGTTCTCTGGTCAGTATTTTATATAAACGTTTTCTTGTTTTTTCTATGTTGCCCTGATAGTAACTGTATAACTATATAAATATTTGTTTCGAATGTAAAGCGATTTTTGATGAGGAATCGCTGGAATAGATCGTGAATTTGAAATTTGTTGTAACCAATGTTAAGAAAATTGTCCGTTATTTTTTCACGTTACAGCTTCGTTACAGGTTGTAAATTTGATGATTAGTGTGAAATATTATTTTATGCAAATGTTGTGAATATTATAGTTTTTGTTTTCGATTTTTATAAAAATGATACAAAATATCTAATGTGTGGAATTTGTCATTCTAATGATTTCTTATCTATCTCAACTGTGAACTTGTTAAGGAAAAAAACTGCAAAATAAATAAATTTGATAAATAAATAAATAAATTTGTTAAACGATATTAATAAGTTTTCCTAGTGAAAAACTTATTTTCAAGGGGGTAATGCGAGTGTAGTAATGTCTAGTTAAAAATTAGAATGTTTTGGTTATGTTATTATTTTTTTTATTGGGTTCAAAATCCCAGCTGAGCCGTGAACGGCCAAGCTCTGAAGGGCCAGTTCAACCTACAATCCAAGTTAAGCTAGATTAAAAACTTACGGACTTGGAGATCCTATTAGGTCCTACCTCAGGGTTGCTGACTCGATGCGGGCCTACCTTAGGCCTCAGTTGCATGAATTTAAGATAAAAAACAAAAGGGGCACTATTTATGGTCTTCTTTCTAAACCTTGCAACAACAACACAACCTGCACCATTGCACGATGCAACAATCTTGTATCTAAACAACCAAACTGAATTGCAAGAGAGCTCTCTATAAGACCACACCCTGTAAGTACCGCATTCCACAAACGAGTAGAAAAGAGGCGCAGCGCCCCAAAAAATTATGCCACAAGAGTGCCCAAACAATGATGCCACAAGAGCCCAAAAATGCTAGCTCTAAATTAAGTGAATTTTTCACTAACCTTACAATTATGAGATGGATATATATACACCTTAACTTAATATATACAAGCAATGCTGCATCAATCAACTTTGTCATCATATCGCCTTGGGACAACAATGGTTCTTCCTCTTCTAGATTTTCTAACACTCCCCACCGAAGAGGCATTGTTGTCATTACCTTCTGCAAGTTTAGCCAAGCCTTCTCCATGAGACTGTAACTCAAATGTTTCATCTTGACTATCCGTGTTTTTGCTGATTTCTAAAGCATAGAGTTTTTGTATAGGTCTGTTTAATTTTCCTCTTGAAGTCTTTACCAGTGCAGACATAACTAAATTGTCTTTGCCAACTAACAACTCTTCAATTATGCCAAGCTTCCAGCATTGCCTTGGTCTTTCATTCCCAATCATTACCACTTCTCCCACCATGATACAATTTGCATTGGAGCCCTTTACAGTGCCTGATGGTTAATAATTGAGTTCCGGCAAGTATTCCATCTGCCACCTCTTCCATAACTGATCTTGTAGCTCTTCAAGGTACCTGAACCTTCTGGTTAACTCTCCTTGAGTGCTCTGGATAGGCTGCAAGTCTTCTGGCACACTGGGGCTTGATGTTAGTCGTTTACCACAAAGAAAATGATTTAGTGTCAATGGTTCTGCATCCTGCATACTGTTATAAACAAAAGCGATAGGCCTACTGTTCACCATTGCTTCTACTTCACACAAAACAGTGCAGAATTCTTCTTTGCTCAAATGAGCATTAGCTAAAAGTTTCTTTAATGGACACTTTACACTTCTCACTAGCCTTTCCCAAAATCCTCCCCACCATGGTGCTCTCTCAACAATAAACTCCCACTGTACCCCTTGGTGTGAAAAGTAGGATTGGAATCCTTCCTCTTTTAGCAAGGACCAAACTTCTTGGAGTTCGTTTGCAGCCTTTTTGAAGGTTTTTGCATTATCCGATATGATTTTATTTTGGAACCCCTTCTGTTCACAAACCTTTTAAAGGCCAAAAGAAATACATCACTACTTAAGTTCTTACCAACTCCAAATGGATTGCTCTGATGGTAGCACATGTGAAAAGACATATATAACCTTTGTTAGACTCCCCTTGCTCATGCACATAGACTGGACCTGCGAAGTCTACTCCCACTACATCAAATGGGGCAGTATAGACACACCATTCTCTTGGAAGTGGAGCCACCTTTTCATAATAAGGCTTTGCACTCCAACGCTTGCGAACCACACATTTATGCAAGACCTTTTTTACTACTTGTCTAATTTTGGGAATCCAAAACTGTTGTCTGATCTCTATTATCACTTCTCTAACTCCAGCATGTAACAACTTATGATGAGTATCCAGAATCAAAAGTTCCACAAAGTGCCCCCCAGAGCCCCAGAAGGTAGCAAAATTGGATGTCTTTTCTTCTCTGGAAGCCCAGAAAACTGTAGTCTACCTCCTACTCTCAATAAATCCTGATCCAAAAACACATCCAAACCCTTGAGAGCAGAATGTGTTGGTAGAACCTGTAATGGACGGCTGGTGAGCAATTCCCTCTCTTCACCAAATTTTTCCTTCTGCACATATACCACCCAGTATTGCCTGGCTTGCTAAATCTCCTTACTGTTCAGAATTCCTTCCCTTCTTGTTTCTCCCTTAATATTGTTGGTAAATCTATATACCCATGCTGTCACTCTCAACAACCTTTTCAGACTGCTAATGTCCTCAAGCCTCAATATGGGGTCCTGCTGCATAACTTGACAACTGTTCACAGTGCATTTTCTCATTTCATTCACCCATTCTTCTTGAGCCTGGCATTCTCCTACAATAGGCTGATTAGGCCAGTTTTCAATTCCAAGTTTTAGCCACTCTGGCCCATTCCACCACAAACTTGACTGTGCAAGATCTTTAACTGAAATTCCTCGTGTTGGTAAATCAGCTGGGTTTTGGGTGCCTGGACAATGATTCCATTGCTTGGGATCTGTGTGTGCTTGAATTTCCTCCACCATATTGGCAAAAAATGGTTTCCATTTCCTTGCCTGGCTTCTTAACCAGTGCCAAACTATAGTGGAGTCTGTCCAATAATAGTTTGGAATTTCATAGAGGGCCAAAGAGTTTTGCACTGTAACTGCAAGCCGACTAGCGATAACTGCACCCATCAATTCCAACCTTGGAATAGAAAGCCTTTTCAAAGTTGCTACTCTGCTCTTTGCAGCAACCAACCTGCAACTTACTTCCTCTTTCAATGTGCCTCTTTTATAAATACAAGTTGCATAGGCTTCTTCCCTTGCATCACAAAAGATATGCAGCTCCAAATTGTCTGGACTATTGTTCAACTCCCCAAAGTACCATCTTGGGATTTCACTGTCTCCAAGATATGCCAATTCTTTGAACCAATATTTCCACCTTACCATCATATGATCAGGTAACTCTTGGTCCCAACCAAGTCCAATTTCCCAGAGGCTCTGAAACCAAATTTTTTAGTTTATCATAAATGAAGCCAGGAATCCAAGAGGATCAAAGACCTTTGAAGCCAAACTAAGAGCTGTACGTTTTGTCCACCTTGTCTCATTCTCAGCCAGCTCTACTAAAGATTTCCCATTGAAGGTAAACAAATCCTCTCCTTGCTGCCAAACAATGCCTAGCACTTTTGCGTCTATTGCCCACAACTCCTTAATACCAGAATCCTCAATACTTTCTGCTGCATCAGGTACTACACAGGACTGACTCATAAACTCTTGTAATTGAGAATGATTGGTCTGCCATTTTCTAAGCTCCATGCCAGCCTCCCTCATTATAGCTCTAGCCTCATGAATATCTGTTTAGCCATTTCTGTATTATCCACGGAACACAGCAAATCATCAACATAAAAATGTCTCCTTATGTGTTCAATAGTGTTAGGATAGACTTCAGAATATTTCTTAAAATGGTACTGCATAGTAGCTGCCAACAGAAATTGACTAGAGCTGAGGCCAAACAACACTAACTTCATTCTATATGCTTGAACCTTAGGTTCATTTTCCAACAAGTCTTTCGTATCCACCCACAGATACCTTACTCCATCTCTGTCCTCTGGTTTTAACTTCATCCGCAAAAAGGCTTGCTTCACATCTGCAGTCAATGCTACTCTACCAAACCTGAATCTCAGTAACAAGGAAAATAAATCTGCATTTAAATTTGGCCCAGCATCCACACAGTCATTCAAGGATACACCACCTTTGTCCTTGGCTGAGCCATCAAAAACTACCCTCAGTTTGGTGGTAGTTTTGTCTCGCCGTACCACTGCATGGTGTGGCAGATAATGTGCCTCCTGGCTCACCAGTTCACCTTGCACTCTTTCAGCATAGCCCTCCATTACGTAGCTTAGGATGGCCTCATTGTATTCAATTAACAACTCCTCATTTTTTCTTAGCCTGTACAATGAAGTCTCCAACCTCCAATTAGCTAGCTGAAGGTTTGAACCGGGTTTGCAAGAATCCTTCCGAGGGAGGCCAACTTCATAGCAACCATCTCTAAACCCAATCCCTTTTTCAAATTGCTCTAAAACATCACTGTTCACTGTACTTGCCTGTTTGTCCTTTATGCTAATGGATTCAAGTTCCCAAAACTCTTTCAAATGCCTTTCCAAACCATGGCTGTTCTCCTCAATCTTAACAAAAAGAGCTTTATCCTCCATTTCATTGCAATAGCTACCATGTAGCATCCAGCCTAGCTTACTTTCAATAGCTACCTGGCCTCGAGATGTGCGGACAATATTACCAGTGAACAGTGATGAAGTCCCAATAATAGTCAGCTCCAATCAAAAGACTAATATCTTCTGTTCCTTCAAACTTATTATTGTCCAAATTAATTCCTTTAACTTGCAATTCTTGGACACATGCCATATCTAAACAAGTAGTGACTGGAGCACAAAGTTCCTCAATCTCTACAGCTTGGACCTTGATAGTGGGACTTTGTGGTAACAACCTCTTAACCAGAACTTCTACTTTCTTAACTTTGGTTCGGTTTTGAACGGAACCCCAAAACCCAGAAATTCTTAAATTTTCCCTCTTAAGTTCTTTAAACTTCAATTTTCTGGAAATTCTGGTCTTAATAAAGCTACACTGGCTACCACTATCAAACAACACTCTTACAGTAGCTTCATCATTCCCAGTTAATAAGGTTGCAGCTGTTTGCAATAATCCCCCTTTACTTTTACTCCCTTTCATAGCAGTGGCATGTGCCACTGATGTCTCTACTTCTGGGGTAGGCCTACTAGGAGTGTTTTCACACAATAATGGCTGATGCCTGCCATGACATTTTTTGCACAAAATTTTAAACTTGCAAAACCTTGCTCTGTGACCATTCAAAAAACATTTAAAATATGCTGTGGACTTAGTTACCCTGTCCTTTCTCCCCTCAAAAGTTAAAGCCCCAGCCGCTTCACATTTATATGACTTGTGGTTGCCTTCACAAAATATGCATTCCTTGATTCCCTTTAATTTATTCTCAGAGGACGCATGAAGAACTGACACTGTACCTGGGCTATTCCGTTTTGTAGAAACTTTGGTGCTGTGCCTGTCTTTGTCCCCTTGTTTAACATCCCACTGTGCAAACTCAATTCCCTCTCGTCTTGCTAATTCTGTGCCTAAAAGATTTAACATCTGCTGAAGGGGGATGTACACATGTTCTGTAGAGTGTCCCCTACTTAATTCAAGCAAAATTGAGCTAGTCAATTTAGACTCCAATATAGTGACCAACATTATACCGTACCTTTCCATTCCTACACCCAAGTTGTCCAGGGACCTAGTTCTAACTTCAAATTCATCATATAACTGCCGTAACTCCTTGACACTATTGGGATTATTAACAGGAGGTATAGCTAAAAGTTCACGGAGGTGGCTTTTAATTAAGATCTCTGACTTACCAAACCATTTCTTTAATATATCCCAAGTCACATTATAATTAGCTTCTGTTAATGCTAATCCTGCTATTGTCTTTGCTGCCTCCCCTTCCAAGAGGGACTGCAAATAATTAAACTTCTCCACCGCACTTAACACTTGACTAGAATGAACTGCTGATTGAAAACTATCTGCCCATCCTTGCCATTCCTGAATACTCCCAGAAAATGTTTTGAGTACAAGCCTCGTTAATTGAACTGCAGATCTGTTAACCTTAACTTCACAAACACCATTTGTTGAGGGTTGTGTTTCATTAGTAGACCTGGTCTCCAACTGTACTGAGCTGCTAAACTCTTTTGCTCGGTGGCATACTTTAATTATATCATCAATAATCTCTTCAAAGTAAATTATGTTATTTTCTATTTCATCCTCTTCTATAAGAGCCTCAATTTTAACATTTACTTCACTTAGAGCAAACTTTTTAGTTTCTAATATGGAAAGCTGCGCAGTCACTAAGCTTAAATCCTCTTGCTCTATGGCAGAATCTATAGTAGCAATGACCTTTGTAATTAGACCTTTGTAGGCGCTTCTCCTTTTTTTAAACTTGTTCAATTCAGCTGCACCCATCTTCAATGCAAACAACAATTGGGCTCAATGACAAATAAGCTGAATTGGCAAAAATACTTAACCAAACTGATCAAACGCAAATTTTGCTTTTTTCAAATAAACTGAATTGCTTGGTTCGGGTACTGACCAACCACCAGTATGGAATATCAAATTTTCCACCCAAGTAACTGGCGCACCGAAGTCTGCAACCTTCGCCTACGAATAATAAACCAAAATTAACCAAACCGGTAAAAATGTAGGCCCAAAACAACGACAGACGAGTGGCCAAGTTTCGCAATTGGGCTACCAAACTTTCTACCCTGGGACCTTAACTCAATTATGCTCAACCCGTCTAGGCCTAGCTTGGGCTACAATTTGCACAATCAGAACTTTGCCGAAAAATAGTCACTGACTCAGTCTTGAGCTAGAATCCGGTTCTGAAGGACCATGTTATTATTTTTTTTTATTGGGTTCAAAATCCCAGCTGAGCCGTGAACGGCCAAGCTCTGAAGGGCCAGTTCAACCTACAGCCCAAGTTAAGCTAGATTAAAAACTTACGGACTTGGAGGTCCTATTAGGTCCTACCTCAGGGTTGCTGACTCGATGTGGACCTACCTTAGGCCTCAGTTGCATGAATTTAAGATAAAAAACAAAAGGGGCACTATTTATGGTCTTCTTTCTAAACCTTGCAACAACAACACAACCTGCACGATGCAACAATCTTGTATCTAAACAACCAAACTGAATTGCAAGAGAGCTCTCTATAAGATCACACCCTGTAAGTACCGCATTCCGCAAACGAGTAGAAAAGACGCGCAGCGCCCCAAAAAATTATGCCACAAGAGTGCCCAAACAATGATGCCACAAGAGCCCAAAAATACTAGCTCTAAATTAAGTGAATTTTTCACTAACCTTACAATTATGAGATGGGTGTGTATATACACCTTAACTTAATACATACAAGCAATGCTGCATCAATCAGCTTAGTCATCATATCGCCTTAAAACAACAATGGTTCTTCCTCTTCTACATTTTCTAACAGGTTATAAAAAATTAATAAAGATAATAATATTTAATAAATGTAATTACGATAAATAATGGTTTGTTCATAAAAAAAATATAGAAATACGAGTTGACAACGCCTAAACACAGGCTAGAAGCTGGGTAGGAATGCCCGGCAGTCATCGGGCGGCCTTGGGCTTAGTAACTTGGTGTATTTGTGTGTTAAGATGTAATTGTAAATTTAGAATAGTATTTAGTATCACTCTCCGACTAAAATGTTAACGTTAAATTCCCTCCTCGCATTACCCCATTCAACTAAGTGTTTTGGTATAAATAAAGTTAGTAAAGTGTTACTAAGCGTATAATTAACCACCCCGGTCTCCCTTGCATTGTTTGAATGATAACGGTTTTCCACTCGGTCACGTCTACCGTATTTATAAAGTACACCAAAAGCAAGTGAAACGAGTGTAAAGAGAACGAAGAGGGATAAAGAGAAATGAATAGAAAGTGAAGTAAATAATGAATAATAATGAAGGGGAATCACTACAATCCTCTCCTTTATTTATAGGGACAATGTTTGCTCTTTTCAAGATGCTCGGTATTTCCCGTGTCTAGGGATCTTCTCCATATCCAGTATGTAGCTATTTCATTTTAACAGTTTTCAACCAATAATGCGTTCCATTTGTCTGGAACTGCAGCTGAATGTGATTTCATTTTTCCTATAGCTCTCGCTACATCTTCTGGGTTAAAATCAAAGTCTGTTATACACTCTCCTTGCAATTTCTCTTCAAAGAATGCATCTGTGTCAGGTATCGCTTTGTCATTTTTTGGGGTACTGAAGACTGATTCATACTGGGCTCTCAATGTTTCAGATATTTCTTTTAGATCGTTTGTTAGTTCATTATTTTCTTTAAGAGCCCGATAATGGCGCGCGTTTTTGTTTTCCTTTTCGCATAGCTATGGAAGTATTTTTTATCTTCCTTTATTGTTTCTACGCCTTTTCCTCTTCCTTCTCTGTAGGGCCCTTAATCAGGGTTTGTATTTCCATATATATATATATATATATATATATTATGTCGTTTCTATTCATATATATATATATATATATATATATATATATATATATATATATATATATATATATATATATATATATATATATGAAAATTATTTCACGAAAGTAACACGTGAAAAATATTTATGATGAATAAAACCACGAAGGAAAGGAAACACAAAATGGTGCTCAAGCACCATTTTGTGTTTCCTTTCCTTCGTGGTTTTATTCATCATATATATATATATATATATATATATATATATATATATATACACAGTATATATATATATATATATAGGGTGGGCCGAAAGTCTGGATCCATAGGAAAATATTTATTTTAATACATAAATTACAACAAATGGTAAATACTTAAAATGAATATCAACTTTAACTCGTAAATGCGTATCCGTGATACTGTACAGTGGTTCGTACTCCAGTATAAACAACAAATTATAACAAATGCTCAAATTGGCGGCCTCTGACATCGAGACACTTAGGGATGGAATTTATGATTTTTAATAATTCTTCGAATTGACGTTCTCGAGATGCGTGTTTCATTTGATAATCTTCTTGTTGACTTTACTGGATTATTCGTTAAAGTTTCACATACCATTGCAGAGGTATTTTCATCAGTTGCAGTTTTTGGACGACCAGAACGCCGTCGATCATGTACACTTCCTGTTTCTTTGAAACGTTTAAACAACTTGCCAACAGTCACATGTGTTACTGGATGCTTATCAGGATGATTTCTATTGAATTCGGTAGCAACTTCTCTGTGTGTAGCGCCCTGTCTTACGTACATGAGCACAAGTTCTACCCGGTCTTCTGTTGTTAGATTCGAAGCCATTTCTGGGCTGAAATAAAAAAAGGATTTGAGTATTTATACTGGAGTACGAACTACTGTACAGTATCACGGATACGCATTTACGAGTTAAAGTTGATATTCATTTTAAGTATTTACCATTTGTTGTAATTTATGTATTAAAATAAATATTTTCCTATGGATCCAGACTTTCGGCCCACCCTGTATGTGTGTGTGTGTGTGTGTAGCGAGGACGTCGCAACACCACTTCTTGTTAAATCAGTGAAATTAAGCGACGTTGGGTTTATTTAGTTGTTGAATGGGCCCATCTTCTGTAAGAGCCCGTGGTTGGGGTTCCATGTAAAACTGTAGGCTCTTCCGTTACATAACCTTTGATGTTACGAAAGAAGTTAAAGAACCCCAATATATATATATATATATATATATATATATATATATATATATATATATATATATCCCCGCAAGGGGGTTCTAAGCTCGTGCTCTTGAGTGCTCTTTGTGCTCGTTTGTACGTGCTTGTTCCTGGAGGTTTCACGTGCGCCCTCCCGGCCCTAGCACCCAAGGATGATGGGGCTCGACCCTGCAGTCCTTGTCATCCTTGGTCTTTTTCCACTTCGACTGTCCCCTCCACCCTTTCTTTTTCCTCTGTCTTTCCTCTCACTTTTTCTTTGTTTTTCCGCTGAGATATGCCCTTTTAAATAGAGGCGAATCGGTTCTTCCCGAACTTTAAAAAAAAAAAAAAAATATATATATATATATACAGGGCGTCCCAAAAAAATGTATACACACTTTAAATACTTATAAAGGCAGTGTTTATTAAAATACATTTCATTTTCAAAATGTAATAGAATCTACAGACATTATTTAATTGTTTTGTCAACGCCTGTTTTCAAACTGACGTCCGTTCTGGTCCAGGCACTGCTGATAACGCGAAGCAATGGAATCGCAAACATCACGAAACATTTCGTTTGTTATTTGTGTGCATTCTCGTTCAATGTCTGCTCTCAATTCAGCGACTGTTGCAGGTTTTATAGCGTAGACTTTGTCTTTTAAGTATCCCCATAAAAAAAGTCTAGTGGTGTGAGGTCTGGTGAACGCGGAGAGTATTCTACGAAACCCCTTCGTCCAATCCACATCCACATCGTGCCAAGTACCACTCGCAATACTCCACTCTTCGGTCCGGATCATCTTCATTAATAGCATGGACTAATCTTGGAATGTAACTTTTCCATTGATAGCGCTTCAAAATGCGTTGGACAGACGATTCTGAAATTCCTACCTCACGACTCGCTTGCCGCACAGATTTTCTTGGACTTTGGTGATACGTTTCCAGTACTCTTTCTTGCTTTGTGGGGCTTGTCGATGTCCGTGGTCTTCCGGAACGCTTCTTGTGGACATTCTGAACAGTTCCATCGGCTTCAAACTTATCTCTAATTCGAGTGATGGTAAGTCGCGTTGGTGGATCTGTTTGAAACTCCCTCCTAAACTGTCTTTGCACTTCAACTGCGTTTTCACACTTCCAGTAGCATTTTATAATGAATTTCCTTTGTTCAAAGCTTAGTCTGACTGCCATTATTAATTTTAATGGGTTTAACTTGGAAAGAAAGAAACATCAATTGAGCTATCAGCTGTTAAAGTGTGTATACATTTTTTGGGACGCCCTGTATATATATATATATATATATATATATATATATATGCCTACAATATTGTTATATGAACTGAACTGAAACAATCAATGCTACGATAATTTTTTAATCTTGATTCGACTACATGGTTATGTTCCTCAGGAACTTTCTATGATAAATAACATGGGTACCCTGGGACCCGAGTGTTTAAAGTTTGATACAAGCAAGTACATGTTTTTCATAAATGAACATTTAAAATAAATGCAAAAAACTTCACTTTTTTACGTGAAGGTCAAAATATGAGAATAAAAACCCACTCTAATAGACAGAGTTTATTTCCACGACAGTTTCGACGCCAGTGGGCGTCGAAACTGTCGTGGAAATAAACTCTGTCTATTAGAGTGGGTTTTTATTCTCAGACCATTTAAAAGTTGGACTTAACTAATTGAACATAGATCAAACCCTGGGGGTTCAAACGAGGTGAATCTCCCTAATTTGTTAAGTTCACCTAAAATAACTTTCTTAAACTAGATTATTTAAACTGCAAATAATGAGTATTTTTTGCTACTCAAAGATAATTATTCATCGAAAAGTACACATCAACGTAGTAACCTCCAATTAAATGCTATTAGTATCCTTATTTAAGTTAGGCTGTAATATTTTCTACACTAAATTTGAAATTTTCTTATTATTGATTCTGCTAAGATGACGGTGCTCGATAAATCTTCCCTTTGCTTGACACATAAATATTTACGAGTTAATATAACTGAATACTTATTGTGAAAATAATAATACGAAATCATGTTACATGACGTCACATTCCGCCATTCTGTATATGCGCGCGCACCATTTTGATTCAATATTTTTTGTCTTTAGTTTGGCTTGTGTTGGGGCTGTATGGAAATGTAGGTTTGTGTTGTTTTTTAAAGAACTGTATATAATTATATAAAATTTAGAATGTTTGATAGATGAAATACTATTGGCGCACATTTTAATGTGATAAGTTTTTAATTATTGTTATTAATAAAGTAACTAATTTCTCTATGAATAATTGAATACTTTACTGAGTGTAAATAGTTTGGCTACCCTGAATACGATGACCGACTCGGTTACTTACGATCAAGTAAGTTTAGTTACCAATGTTACATTTTTTAACTGTAATTTTTCTGAAAATCATGCATTCTGATATTTTATAATTGTCGGTATTTGCATTAAAAACTGTATAATTCTAAACTTTGTTATCCTAGGCTGTTAGCATAATAATTTGAGGGAAAACTAGGAAGCCCGCCACTCATTTTATCAGGGCTGGCAACTTTTCTGACGAAAAGGTTCTCGACTTGATTGAGTGTGATAACTTACAATAGTAGCCAAAAACATTAGCCTAGTCTAGTTTAGGCCAACCCGAGGACAAAATTCACACGCATACCCTATTGGGCTCGTAATTTTGCTACTCCATTAAATTCTACGGAATACATTGTTATATTACGTTTAAGGCTTTGCCAAAACGTAGATTTTCATTGACCGGCCAAAGTAAGTTGTCTTGACTTGGGTCTTCTGAATTCTAGTAAAAATTTGGGTAAAACTTTACTATCCAGACTGTGTTCAGAGACAGAGTCCATAACGTCTCGGTAATGTTAAATTGCGTTAGGCTAAGTTGGAAGTGAAAGTAGCAACACTTTCTCTGCTGTGTTCGTTTTTTTTAAAAATTGTTGAAGGATTATATTAATTCTGAAGATTTTATTTTATTGGTATTATTAAAGTACAAATAGCTCTATTCTTAAGCTTTAAACCGAATTTAACTTGGTATTTAGAGAGATCAAGGAGTTCATTCAGTGCAAGCCCAGCTTTTTGGTTGATTAGCCTAGGCCCCATTAGCTCTCCATCCAGGCGATAACCTAACTTAGATCATATAGCTTTTAACTGAGGTAAAGAATAGTGTTTAAGATGACTAGACTGTGACTGTAAAGATTGTAAGAAGAACATAAGAAATTTTTATAGTGGGTACACTAGGAGCTACTTCAGCCCATTGAGGTGGCTCCACTATGTAAAAATTGCCTGTACATTGGCAATAACCCATTTTTACAAAACTAATTATCAATTTAAAACTAAAGATAGAATCTCTGGATCCAGAGGATCAAAGTCATAATAGGCTACTATCCACAAATATGTTACTCTGTATCTATTTATAACTGACATGCAAATATATCAGATCTAAAGAATCCAGTTAATTTCATTATAGTACCCATCAATACCAGTACTTTGCCAACCAAAAATAAGTCATGGTCCATATCAATTGCGAACCAAATCACAATTACAACCTACATTACAATATATATACTTAGGAGAAAAAGTGTAGGTGTGGCTGTAAAGACTGTACAGTAATGTAGAAATGTGTGTGCACCCATTTTGGGTCTCTCATTTAAAGGTGTTTATGGGGTAAGTGAAGATCATGAGTTTTTTTCAATACCTCATGGTACTATGGGGGGCACTGCTCAATAGAGGAATCTCTTTAAATGGGGTGTGCATGGATAGAGAGTATCCCCTAGCCCAAGATGCTGCCTCCCTATATCCTTTTATCCCATTCATGTAATAAAAATGGGCTTAAACACTATCACCAGATGTCCCTTGCAGACATCAAACTATCTAACCTTCTTTTGAAAGAATCAAGCGTATCTGAAGTCACTACTTCTTCTGTCAAACTGTTCCAGAACTTAATTAATCTGTTTGTAAAACTGTTTTCTTAAATTTGTTCTATATCTTGGCTTAAATAATTTCATACTATGACCTCTAGTCTGGTTATTATGATCTTTAATGAAAAGACTCGAAAGAGACTTAAAATCTATCTCATCCACCCCTTTTTTTATCATTTTATACACCTCTATCATATCACCCCATAACCACCACCTTTTTAATGAGAACATGTTTAGATACGCCAGTCTTTCCTTATATGTCAATTGTCTTAGAGATGGGATCATTCTTGTTGCTCGTTTCTATACTTTTTCTAGTTTTTCAATATCTTGTATCAAATAGGGACTATTAATTGAGTACAGTATTTGAGGAGGGGTCTCACATATGAAATGTATAGTTGCTTTATAATATTGGGTGATTTGTATTCAATGTGTGTGTGCATAAGATTGAGTCTAGCATTTGCTTTATTTCTGATTACCATACAGTGATTTGAGGGTTTAAGTTCATTAGTCACAGTGACATCCAAGTCTCTCTCTATCATCATTTTTAATCCAAATTCCATTCATATTGTATTCAAATTCTGGATTTTTTTGGCCTAATATGCATAACCTTGCACTTATCAACATTAAATTTAATCTCACTTATCTGCCCAGGCTGTTACTCTAAGCCTTTTTTTATTGTCATTGCTCCTGCTACTGACTTAACATTATGGCCTAATTTTGTATCATCAGCAAATTTTGAGGTTTTACATGATAGGCCTTTCTCTAGATCATTTATATAGACAACAAAAAACAGAGGTCCCAGCACAGACCCCTGTGGGACTCCGCTCAATATGGGTCTCCAAGTAGACTTATTTCCATTTAGATGAACTCTCTGTTTTCTGTTTCTCAGCCATTCTTCTATCTAGTCAGCTATATGACCTCTTATACCATGGGCTCTAACTTTTACCAACAATCTTGTATGAGGAACAGTATCAAATGCCTTTGCAAGGTCTAAGTATACTATATCTACTGGCTCTTTATTGTCCAAATGCAATAGGACTCCATCATAAAATTCAATGAAGTTGGTTAGACAGGACCTTCCATTTTGAAAGCCATGCTAGCTATCATTTATAAGGTTGCACTCTTCAAGGAACTCAGTAACTTTACCTCTAATGATACTTTTGAGTAATTTGCAAATAATTGAGGTGAGGCTGATTGGTCTGTAGTTTTTTGCCAAGTTTCTATTTCCTTTTTTAAAGATTGGAGCCACATTTGCTTTCTTCCAATCCTCTGGAATTTCAGTACATATCAATGATTTATTAAAAATAATTTCTAGTGCCTGTGCTATATTCTTTTTGACAGTTTTTATGACTATTGAATGCATTTCATCTGGCCCTGGAGATTTTTCCATTTTTAATTTATCTATTACTTTTAGGATATCTAGTTTTGTTACCCTTAATTCATTTATTTCTCTATCTTGTCCTGGTAGTATAAGATCAGGAATATTATTTAAATTTTCATTTGTGAATACTGATGAGAAGTATTTGTTTAGTTCTTCAGTTATTTCAAGATCATCATCTAGTTTTATCTATATAGAGGGGGCCAATTTTCTTTTTCACTCTACTTTTCAAATTGAAGTGACTGAAAAACTTCTTAGGATTGTTTTTTGAATTCTTGGCTAGGCTTTTTTCCAGGTCTCATTTGCTATCTCTGATTGTTTTCTTGCAAATGCTTCTTTTACTTTTATATATTTTGGAGTCTGTGCCATTTTTAGTTCTTTTGAATTTATGAAATGCTTTTGTTTTTTCTCTGATTGCTCTTTTTACATTGCAGTTTATCCAAGGTTGTTTTTTATTTTTTCCAGTTCTGATTTTACACTGTGGGATATGCTTCCTTTGTATGTTCATTATTATACTTTTAAATTTTTCTCACATACTAGTTACTGTCTGTTCAGGCTGTCCAATTTATTAGACACAGATCATTTACTAGTCCATTTATATTTCCTCTTTTAAAATCTGGGACTTCTACTTTATTTTCACTAGGTCTTGAATTACAAACAATATTAAACCGAAGGATACAATGATCACCTGAACCTAGTGTTTCTGAAACTGATATCTCCTGGAAGGTATCTGGATTATTTGTTAGAAATAAATCTAGAATGGCATCAGCCCTGGTTGGCTCCTTTACTAACTGGGTTAAACCATTCTCAATTATACAGTCTAAGAATCTCTCATTACTTTCTGGTGTTTGTAATATTTCCCAGTCTATATGCCTATAATTGAAATCTCCAACAATAATAATATTGCTTATCATTACTTTATTTATTTCATCAATAAGTTTATTTTCTACATACTTATTTTCTTCTCTACTTTTGGGAATTCCTCCAACTGAACATCCCTTAGGTGGTCTATAGATACCCCCTATCCTGATTTTCCTGGCATTTTTATGCCCAATATCTATCCATACGGATTCAACTATTTCTTCTTTAATGGAGGTAACTTCAACTGGATTCAGATTTGTCTTGGCATAAATAAATACTCCGCCACCCTCTGAATATTTACATTCATAATAAAAAAGTTCATAGCCATCAATTTCATAAGTAATGGTATTATCTCTTTCACTAAATATTATAGACTATTTGGTATCGTACTGAATTTTGTCCAAGTTTCAGTGACAATCATAACATCAGGATTTTTGATACCTATGTATGCCTTGAATTAATTTATTTTATCTCGGATACTTCTTGCATTTACATAGAAAAATGACAAAGAACCCTTGGAATATTTTGCTTGTAATTTAGTCTGGTTCTTGTTCTGTGATGGTATATTATTTGCATCTCTTACTTTCTTTGTTGACCTTTTTCTTTTGAGTTTTAATTATATTTTTTATTAGTTTATTGTTATCAAGAGTATTGGTTAGGGAAGGGGAAAAGGCTACAGCATGTGAGAATTGTGATGATTGGTATCACTCATCCTGTAGACTATCAAAATTACAGAACAAGTGTACAGGAGTATGAAGTCAGCAAATATTTTATGGCTTTGCAATGTGTTTAGCCTAGGTAAGCGACATACTGAAGGTGGTAATTATGTTGCTGACCATATGACCTGAACTTTTGGTCAAAAATACATTTTTCAAGTGTATTTTGGTGTGCTCTGTTCAAATATGACCTTCATTTCTTGTGCAAATGAACAGAAATACGTGTTTGGGCCATGTAATGACAACTGTATTTCTGTTCATTTGCACAAGAAATGGTCATATTTGAACAAAGCACACCAAAATACATTTGAAAAATGTATTTTTGACTACATTTTATGCACTATTGTTATGACCAAAATGTTTGGTACACTGTAGGTAAGTCAGAGAACAACCTTCACAGTCAGACATTGTAGAAAATTGCTGGTAAGTCTAAAATTCTGCTGATTGACTGAGCAAATAACTTACTATGCTAGTGTAGCATGACATACAAATGAATATTAAGAAAGTTATAGCTATTTAAAGTTTACCCGATATTTTCGTTAAAACTAAGGAAAATATCATGACAACCTAACCAATTGTCAAAGGCGTACAGTTGACCTAACTTGGTATTCAATTGACCTAACTGGGCATTTATTTGACCTAACCTGTCATATTATTTTCTACAATAGTTTGCACAAAAAATAACTAACAGATTTGAAAAGAGCAAGTAATATTAACCCAGAAAAACATGTTTTTGACCAAAAGTTCAGGTCATGTGACCAGAAACATATTAACCCTCAAGGTTTAAGAAAGTTGCTAGCTCACAGTCCAGTGGGCCTAAGTTAGTTGGTCTTATTATATTACATTTCATTTGGAAAACATGAAGCCATTAGGGCCTATTGAGCTTATCCAAGTCATGAGCTATATTTATAATAAAATCTTGGGTTAATATGTTTTAAATGACATGGGCTGGACCTGTAAACAGGGCTGTGGAGTCAGCACATAAAAAACTGACTCCGACTTTGAAGGTATATTAATTCTAAATCTGCTATGATGATAATTACACAAGAGGCATTTCATCACCACCACGTGAATCATCAGGCTACTTTTTAAACCCATAACCTGCAAAGTTTGAGTCTAATGGTTGTAGCAATGCCATTATGGCTTTTAATTTTTTATTTATGAAAAAACAAAATTAATTGAGCATAAAACAAAACAAAAATTAAATTTAAGACTATGACAAAATAAAAATTTCATTAAATGCAATCAAAAACATAAAAGTATTCTTGCAAAATTTATTAAACTAAGGCCAAGGGTGAAAATCTAAAATTTAAGAATAACTTGTTCTTAGGAACAGAATTGCTTCTGCCAGATCCTCTTTCATTGAAGTCCTTAAAAATCTGATTTAATTATTTTCAGTGTGGCAAACAGTCTCTCCACACTGACCTGAGTGGGTGGCATGGCTGTTACTATCATAGCTGTATCTCTTAAAATCTCTGGATATGCGGGGATGACTTCTTGTATTGTCAGTTTAGATGAGTGATCATATTTTTCCACTTCTTTTAGGCCATCAAAAAAATCTTGCTTAAATTTCATTAGTTTAACATCAAAAAGTTGCCTATGCACGTTTAAGTGGTGATGCTTTGCTTTTGAGCGTTCAATTTTATCTAAATATTTTTGAAAGTCTAATTCTTCATCATTTGAAGAGGATGAGAGGGACTTAATACTCATATCTTCATCCTGTGGTTCAGGATTTTCAGTTAATATCCCTTTTATGCAAATTGCAACCTCGCAGAGGGCCCCTCTTGTTTTAGCAATTTGTTCTTCAGTCAACAAAATTTGGTTCATTGGATCTATGTAGACAGCAGCTAATAAGATCTCATTTTCCAGTAGCAGACCCTCTCTTTTCTTCATTGAGGATACAATTGGGTCATTCTCTGTCAGATCAACCAAAAAAAATTGAAATTAACACCCTCATCTCTCATATTTTGCTGAAATTTGGTTTATAAGGAGTTTGTGAGCCCTGAATCCATTTCTGAAATTATAAGGTCAATCCGACCAACGGTTCAAAAGATATGACCTCGGGCAATTTGAGGTCACTCGCGAGGTTACTAACATTTGGCGAGCCATAACTTGGGTAATAATTGTCATAATTATATAAAGGTATATATATTTAGAATCAGAAAACGACAAGGAATCCAAATATGCAAGTTTTAGAACTCTAGGTTGAAAAATAAAAAAGTTACACTGTAACCAAAATTTGAGGTCACGATTTGACCTCTGGGGTATCAAATGAGAATTTTTTTTTTAATGTAAAAAATAAAGGCATAGGCATTGGCTATTAGAATCAGCAAAAAAAAGTTTGTTTATGTTAGTATTTTTCATGTAACTAACATATAAGTGAACACCATATTCATAAGTTGTGCGTCAATTCTACCTATTTTTTCACACTTAAGCTCATAATTTGACCTATAGAAATTAAAATTACATTTTTTATAGATATAAAAAACAAAGTCAGAGTTCTTGACTAATAGAAACAATCATAAAAAGTTTGTTTATGTTGGTACTTTTCATGTAACTAACTTATAAGTGAACACCATATTTATAAATTGCTTGTCATTTCAAGGAATTTTTATATCTTAGCTATCAATTTGACCTCAAGCTCCAAGAATTTAATAAAAATTGTATTTCACTGCTAATCTACACTGGCAATAATAGTTATAATAGTGAAAGGGGAAGACTAAGCTCACATGTAGCCTAAACAAACCTGTTGAAACATGTTGCTACTTGTCTAAGTGCAGAATCAACACAGATAGTTGCAAAATTCCTTGTCTACAGGTTAGTACAGTTCCAGCCAGCACTGTGGGTGGCTGGTGGGTATGGTGTTTTAATGAGCCTCAGAGACTATCAAGGCCTAAAATATTAAGTGTGTATAGCTATATATTTTCTAAAAAATATATATTACCTAATTGTAAATCCTATATCTTTACAGATCAAAATACAATGGTTCGGCACTTGAAATACTGCCAGGACCCTATTCAAAAACACAAGAAACGCATAACAATCAATCTTAGAAAAGTGACTGATGTACTTGTTGAAAAATGTGCTGGAAGAGTGAAAAAAGACTCATTGTTGTGTGTGAACTGCTGGACACTGATAATGAAAAACCCCACTATACTTAGTACCACTGAAAACAACGAGTCTGAGCAGGATTCAAATGAATCATCTACTATCAGTGGCTTGAGTAACATCTCTTCAATTCAAGATCTGGACAATGACAGTGATTGCTTGATAAAGGAAAATCCTTCAACTTCAGTTGAACCAGTTCTAGCATTTCTGGACCAAACACCAGTTAAAAAAAGTAAGTAATAAATTAATATAATAACTTATACTTTACTACAAGGTCTGTTTGATCTACTATATAGCCAATTATATAGCATTTAAGGTACTATAATTAATATTTAATTACTAATATTCAGGTGTGTGAAACCTTTTTTTCTGTTCTTTTCAGAAGGGCTGTCATTAAGCCAGAAAAAGCGCAAGGCTCGTGGTAAGCTATCATCTGCTCAGAAACACCTGAAGGAGAGGCTAGAACTCAGTTATGGTGTTCAAATTACCGAGGAGGTAAGTGATACTTCAAAACCTGAAACTAAATCTGAAAAACATCTAGACAAATTAATGAATGAATTGAAACAGTCATTCCTGGAGAGCAAATGTCACCATCACAAACTACAAATATTGACACTCTCACCATACACAATTGAAAAAACAGCTAGTTTCTTTCAAACTACAACATACATGGTGAAAAGAAGCCGTTCACTTAAATCAGAACATGGAATCCTTCCGAAGATTCCACTAATTCCGAAGATTCCACTAATGAGCAAAGGAAAAGTGATATCTGAAGAACACAAAGATATAGTTAGAAGATTCTATGAGTCAGAAGAGGTTAGTCGTATGTGTCCTGGCCAAAAGGATTGCGTGAAAGTTATCAGTGCTGAAGGTGCAATGAAGGTGCAAAAACGATTGGTCCTCGGGAATTTAAGAGAGATGTTTGAACTATATAAAAATGATGAAAAGAATCCCAAAATAGGATTTTCCACATTTGCAAAATTACGGCCATCATATTGTGTGCTTGCCGGTAGTGGTGGGACTCATTCTGTCTGTGTCTGCACATACCATCAAAATCCAAAATTGCAGCTGGCTGCATTGGGAGAAAGAGGTCTTTCATACAAGGATCTTATGGATTACAGTGTCTGCAGTACAGAAAGAGAGACTTGCATGATGCAACTTTGCAATGATTGCCCAAGAGAAGAGGGTGTCCTGGATTTTCTTGAGTTACTTGACAGTGTGAAATCAGCTCCAAATGAAATATCTTACAAGCAATGGGTGACTGTTGACCGTTGTACAATGGTTGATAAGGTGGAGCCACTTCATGAATACTTATCATCCCTAAGCATGAAAATATCCCGCATGGTTCGTCATCACTTTGTTGCTCAGCAACAATCACAGTACTTCAAGCAGTTGAAAGAAACACTACCACCTCAGAGCGAGGTAGTTATAGTAGGTGATTTCTCTGAGAATTATTCTTTCATTGTCCAGGATGCTGCCCAAGGGTTTCACTGGGACAATTCACAGTGTACAGTTCACCCTTTTGTCATCTATTATAGATCATCTGCAGACCAGGAACTTAGCCATTTTAGTGTCTGTTTCTTATCTGCATCACTAAAACACAACACTATAATGGTTTACTCATTCATATTGAAGCTTATGACATATGTTAAATTCAGATGCCCACAATTGAAGAAGGTGCACTATTTCTCAGATGGATGTGCTGGCCAATATAAGAACAGATACAACTTCACAAATCTCTGTTACCATGAAGAGGATTTTGGTCTGTCTTGTGAATGGCACTTCTTTGCTACATCCCATGGCAAAAATGCATGTGATGGGATTGGAGGAACAGTGAAAAGAGCTACTGCTCGTGCCAGTTTGCAGAGAACTACAGAGAGGCAAATTCTTACACCAGAACACATGTTTCAGTTTTGTGAAGAAAACTTGAGCAAGAAGATAAATTTTTTCTTTGTAACTACAGCTGATTTGAAAGATGCAGAAGAACGGTTGGAACATCGATTCAAGGATAGTAGGGCTATTCCTGGAACTCAGAAATATCATAGATTTGTTCCCCTAAACAAGGAAGAACTGATGGTGTATCCCATTTCAAGTGGCATTGGAGAAAAGAAAAGAATAAGGAAAAGTCATTTTACTAATGAACCTGCAATGCTTGGTAACCTAAAATGTGTCAAACCAGGAGAGTATGTTGGCTGCATTTATGACATGCAAGTTTGGTATGGAATTGTGGAGGAATATTGTGAAGAGTTTGATGATTTCACTGTGAACTTTCTACATCCCTCTGGGTCATCAGGATCAAGTGCATATTATTATCCATCAAACAAGGATTCATGTGCAGTGCCAGGACATCATATATTAACTGTAATGAGTTGTCCTACCCTAAGAGGAGGCAGCAGAATTCAATACATTTTTCCACAAAAAGAAATTGATGAGAGCATCGAGCATGCAAAAATTGTATTAGGCTAGCACATGAATCCTCTAAGTAGGTCTTCCCCTTTCACTATTATAACTATTATTGCCAGTGTAGATTAGCAGTGAAATACAATTTTACATTTTTTGCCTTTGTTTTTATATCTATAAAAAAATGTAATTTTAATTTCTATAGGTCAAATTATGAGCTTAAGTGTGAAAAAATAGGTAGAATTGACGCACAACTTATGAATATGGTGTTCACTTATATGTTAGTTACATGAAAAATACTAACATAAACAAACTTTTTTTTGCTGATTCTAATAGCCAATGCCTATGCCTTCATTTTTTACATTTAAAAAAAAAATTCTCATTTGATACCCCAGAGGTCAAATCGTGACCTCAAATTTTGGTTACAGTGTAACTTTTTTATTTTTCAACATAGAGTTCTAAAACTTGCATATTTGGATTCCTTGTCGTTTTCTGATTCTAAATATATATACTTTTATATAATTGTGACCATTATTACCCAAGTTATGGGTCGCCAAATGTTAGTGACCTCGCAAGTGACCTCAAATTTCCCGAGGTCATATCTCTTGAACCGTTGGTTGGATTGACCTTATAATTTCAGAAATGGATTCAGGGCCCACAAACTCCCTATAAACCAAATTTCAGCAAAATCTGAGAGATGAGGGTGTTAGGCACTGGTTGATCTGACAGAGAATGACCCAATTCCATCAGCAATTAATCCTCCAGTTTGGGATAGATGAAATAATAAATTTTTCCATTCTCATAGGAATGTACCAGGAGTTAAATCCTCTGCTTGCAACTTTTTGGTGACAGTATAAGGGTGAGCAAGCAGAGCTTCTAATTGTGTAACCTCCCTCCATTGAATTTCAGTTAGTGAAACATTGGGATTATCAATGTCTTCTAGGAAGGGTTTTAGACAGGGTTGGCAAGAAACCCACTTTTTTTGAAAAAGCCCACCCCAGGTGGGTTTTTCTGGTTTTTTCACCTAAAACCCGAAAAAACCCGGGTAAAATTGGTTTTTTTCATATGTCCATATGGTAGTTCATATTAGACCTACCTATTCTTATTTTTATATAATACTGTACCTGTACCATACACTATTAATATAACATTTGTCTTGTTTTTAGCAAAAAGGTTGCCTTCCAGGCAATTAAGCATAAAAAGTTATTATTTTCTCAGATTGAGCTTCACAACAAAATTTGGAAAACATGACCAATTTGAACTAATTTGGTGTGGTAAATTATCCTATTTGTTAGGCTATACTTCCTATGGAAGACAGGCCCCTGTGTCTTCTGCTGGAAGTAGATGAATTACAGCTCCCAAAGGGAACTTAATTCAGCTAGTTATATCTATTTAATTCATATTACTGAATATTTTTTCTTTTATTTCACAGTTAAATAAAACAAACTGGCAACAGCATATTTATCTTTACTGCTAGCCTACAGAATTAGTCTGTTTGAAGTTATAACTGCATTAAATAATGCCAAAGACCTTTGGATCAGGAAGAAAATCAGGGCATGAATGGAGTGGTCAATATTATTGATGGGACTAGTAAAGTTAGATGCAAACATTGCAGTAATGAAATAAGTAATAAAATAGAGCGAATAAAAATGCATTTAATGAAATGTTTGAAACACATGGAATCAAGAAACAAGACTGACAATACTGCCAGTACATCATCTTCATACTGCCATGACATAGACCTCTCAGATGATCCAGACTCATCCTCACCACCACTGACACAATTACAGATGAAAAAAGAAAAATTCAAAAGAAAGTAAGCGATTTTGGCATGACAACAACAACTTTGCAGAAAAATGTCATTGATAACAAAATAGCCAATTCTTTTATGCAAATAATATTCCATTTCTATGTGCAGAGTCTAAGTATTTTATTGAAATGATAGAGACTCTAAGACCAGGCTACACTCCACCTTCCCGTCGAAATTTGTCTGGTCCACTTTTAAATACAATCCATGAAGTAGAAAATTCCTTGAAGATGCAGTTGACTGAAGAATCAGGATGTATAACACCCTGATTGGCTGATGTCTACACTCTATAACCTGCTACCTCACCCAAAGAGTTATACCTGTAGGTCTATTTGTTGACTCATGTTTGCTTGCTTTGCATGTAAAATCATTATAGGCGCCTATATGACAATTTTTAAAAATAATTGCATATGCACTAATTAAGTTTCATGAAAAAACCCACAAGTGGGTAAAATAGTGGATTTTTTCGTGGTTTAAAAAAAAAAAAAACCCGGGTGGGTTTTTTTGGGCTGGGCCCACTAGTGCCAACCCTGGTTTTAGATCAAGTAAATGCTTAATCATCATATATGTGCAGTGTTGGGCACTAAAGCATTAATCCGATAACAGTTAATTAACGAAGTTAACTTTTTTTAACGGACTATTAACGGAAGTTAATTTCCACTTATCATTATCGGACCAGTTAACTTCCAATAACTCTATTTTAGTCTGTTAAAGTCCGTTAACACGTTAACTGTGAGGAGTCATTCACGGAAGATCACCGCTCCGCGAATGAATTCAAACCGCCATAACTTCAGTCTGCCAATTCCGTCCTCTGCCGCAGTTGAACGGCTCTTCTCTCTCGGCAAGGACATCCTGAGGCCCAAGAGGTCAAGACTGGCAGTTGGGCCTAACTTTGAGAAGTTGGTCTTTCTGAAGGGCAACCAGCACATTGTGTCAGTCTTTAATAAATGTGCCTAAAATTTAATTTTACCTTTCAGTTCCCGCCATAATAATTCTCTGGTAAATTAAAATTTAGTTAATGGTTAGTGGTTACAATGGTTTCAAAACATGTAATCAGTACATTTTTTATTAAAAATAAAAAAAAAGTTAAGCAAAAAGTTGCAAAACTTCATAAAAATAGTTAAATACCTATTTATTGCTGAATTTTGCATAAATAAACATTTTCTATGGGTTTTAAAGCTTTTTTCCTTGATTTTTTTAAATGTTAGTAAAGAAATAGTTATCGTTAATGGATTATCGTTAAGTTCCGTTAACTTTGTAGTAAAATTATCGGATTATCGTTATCGGAGTTAAAAATTGGGGTTAACGGATTATCATTATCAAAGTTAACTTTTTGGTTAATGGTGCCCACCACTGTATATGTGCTCCCCCAGCGTGTTGCTTGGTCAAAAATAGCTCCCTTTCCTGCACGTCTCTGGATAATAGCATCAATTTTAGAGGACCTGGCTGCAGTGGCTACTTGCCTCAACTTGCCTATCAGAGTAGCTGCATGATGATCTTTCAATCCATCTCTTATTGCTAGCTGCAATGTATGTACAACACAACGCATATGTTGGATTAGAAAGAGCTTAGATGCTTCTTCAACAATATCATCTAAAATTTCATTGCTCTGTTCTGTTTGTGCTGTTTGAGAATGTTTCAGGAATGTCATCTTCATTAATTAGCCACTTTTTCTTCTTCAACTTTATTCAGGGTTTTAGACTTGAAAGTTAAAAACTTATGAAATTTAGAAAGAACTCGACATTAAATAAGCATTAAAAATAAAAAATAATATCTGAAAAGAAAAAATGAATTAATGGCAGTGTCTGAAATGGAAAACATTGTGTTTATTATTTAAGTGGTTTAACCACCATGGCTGCCAGTGATATCACACACAAAAACATATTTTATTAAAATTTATATTCAGGTCGGAGTCGGTACATTTTTACTGACTCCGACTCCAGCAGCACCAAAATTGACTCTGACTCCACAGCCCTGCCTGTAAATCAAAATAACTTTTTATGAGGTAGTTTGTCCCTTTATTCAAATTTGTCACTCATTTTTTGTGCAAATGCATATTAATGGTGAAAATTATGAATATATATATAACACACACCGGTTGTATATATATATAATTATATATATATATATATATATATATATATATAATGAATAAAACCACGAAGGAAAGGAACACAAAAAGGTGCTCAAGCGCTTTCGTCTAATGACATCCTCAGTGTTCCTGAGGACATGACTCCAGATTCCTGGGATCTTGAGAGCATTGCTCCAGTAAATTTGACCATGAGAAAAAGTAAATTTGGGTTTGGGTTTTGTCGTATGTCGTCAATTCAAGAGTTTACTATCATTAACCTATCTAGTGGTGTAAGGGAAAAAAAAGTAAATTCAGAGCTGTGCTCCAGTAAATTTTTTCAAATCTGGAGTCATGCCTGAGGATGTCATTAGATGAAAGCGCTTGAGCATTTTTTGTATTTCCTTTCCTTCGTGTTTTATTCATCATAAATATTTTTCATGTGTTACTTTCGTGAATAATTTTCATATATTATATATATATATATATATATAATATATATATATAATTATATATATATATACACACACACACACACACACACACAGGTGGGCCGAAAGTCTGGATCCATAGGAAAATATTTATTTTATACATAAATTACAACAAATGGTAAATAGCTACTTAAAATGAATATCACTTAACTCATAAATGCATATCCGTGATACTGTACAGTGGTTTGTACTCCAGTATAAACAACAATTATAACAAATGCTCAATTGGCGGCCTCTGACCGAGACACTTAGGGATGGAATTTATGATTTTTAATAATTCTTCGAATTGACGTTCTCGAGATGCGTGTTTCATTTGTAATCTTCTTGTTGACTTTACTGGACTATTTGTTAAAGTTTCACATACCATTGCAGAGGTATTTCATCAGTTGCAGTTTTTGGACGACCAGAACGCCGTTGATCATGTACACTTCCTGTTTCTTTGAAACGTTTAAACAAATTGCCACCAGTCGCATGTGTTACTGGATGCTTATCAGGATGATTCTATTGAATTCGGTAGCAACTTCTGTGTGTGTAGCGCCCTGTCTTGCGTACATGAGCACAAGTTCTACCCGGTCTTCTGTTAGATTCGAAGCCATTTCTGGGCTGAAATAAAAAAAGTATTTGAGTATTTATACTGGAGTATGAACTACTGTACAGTATCACGGATACGCATTTACGAGTTAAAGTTGATATTCATTTTAAGTATTTACCATTTGTTGTAATTTATGTATTAAAATAAATATTTTCCTATGGATCCAGACTTTCGGCCCACCCTGTATACACACACATTTTTGGGCTATTTTTTCGCTACTCTGCAACTTAGTTTGTTTCTGTTCTGGCTTTTTTTTTTTTTTTTTTTTTTTTCTAAATTGGATTCAGTTTGGTGGTGTTTGTGATAGAATTTTGACATGCCATTTGTGTGGTTTCAACTTTGAGAACTTGATTCGTCATGTGCCCTAGATGAAGACAAAGCATTGGATGTTTTTATCAATTATGGCATTATTCGCTCATCCTTAACTTGCCTGAAATGTGACAGTGAGTGCCTAATATGAAAAGATCAGAAAATATTTAGGTGAAATAACCAATATTAACCCGTTAGGTTAATTGAATGCCCAGTTATGTTAACCCTTTCACTCCGAGCCATGTAGATCTGTTTTTCCTAATAAGAATATTTATTTACTTCTTGGCAACTAATTAGTCATTAATACAGTACTTGTAAACCTTCACTGAGTCTGACACAAAGTTATATATTATTGGAACAAATATTTGCATACTTGGTAGCCCTTGAAGAGTTATGCAGAGGGACATAAAAATATGGTGCAGCCTACACAGGCACAGAAAAATGGTTCAAGCACATGTTTGGTTAGTGACATATAAATCAATTACTATGTGATAGTGATTTTGAGGAAAATAATAGTGATACTGGTAGTGATAGTAATAATAGCAGAAATGATATATTTGGTAATGAAAGTGACACTGAAAGTTCAGTAGTAGGGGTGCAACTTGATCGTGAAAAATGGAAATGGCATCGGAATTTCTACTCCAAAAGATGTACATTTTGATGATTCATGTGCAGGCATTATGGGTCATCTTGATTTGAATAATGAATCAAAAGAAGTAGAGTTCTTTGAGTTGTTTTTTGACAATAATCTTATGACTCGTATTGTGATTGAAATGAATCAATACTGCGATCAGTTTAGGGGAAATATTGTGCTCACACCACATTCCCCAGTGAATAAATGGAACCCTGTGTGTGTAAATGAGTTATACATTAGGCTGGGTCGAATTTCTGGGGGCAGATCAGGCACTATGTGGGGCTTATGAATTGGGGTCCTGACCAACATACTCCAAAAGAAAGTTTACGCTCCCCCACGTACCACTAGCATACTCCCTCCTATTTATGGCTCTGCCCCAAAAATGAAAATAGTCTCATAAATGAAAATGGAGACCATTTGGAGCATCTTCTCATAGAGATGACCCCCCTTAAAATCGCATATTATATCTCGTGTGCAATTTTCAGGCAATTACCTCAAAAATTTGGATTTCTCAAAATTTTCATGACGTGTATTTTCTCAAAATATTTGCTGTATCAGAAAATTGATTACACATAAACATCGTTTATGTGTAATCAATTTACTGAGCTGTGTGTTGAATTTCAAATTCAATACCAATAAATTTCATGTTCCAATTATCATATATTTTTATAGGAATTATAAGAATTTATGCTCTTTAGATTTACTTATGATCCATGCATGATTCTATAAAAGCTGGATTTTTAATTTTTTAAAAAGGTTGAAAAAATGTCAACTAGAAACATCTTCGAATGCAGCTTTTGGTTTTGCCACTGAATTTCGCCAATCAATGATTCCTACAAAGGCAGATGTTATCAGACACTTTCTTCATTCAAAAGAGAGAGAAAAAAAAATCAAGTCAAGGGGATCAGCAACTGCGAACGATTGCTACAATATAGTTACCAAAGATCTTCAAGATATTTGGGCCATGTTCTCTTTTCCTGTCATTCAAGAAAGATCTATTTCTTCTGCAGTGGAAAGATTAATCAGATCAGCTCTTTCCTTGAACAAGGTTCCTCTACGTCAAAGGAATGAAAATTTTGCTAAAAAACTTGCTTCATAAATGAAATGTTTGACATTTGTACTTGCAAATGTTATGATAAAGGAATAGAAAGGCTGTTTTGTCAATGCGAGGTAAAAATCCCAATGGTAGAGTGGGAGTCATTTGTAGGCCAAAAGCAAAGAATAAATCAATTAGGGCCATTTGATCGTGAAGCTGCCACTGTCTAGAGATGATCCCTCTCAAGAGCAAGAGAAGAACGAGAGAGGCAACAAAGGTCACGAGTGGAAATGGCAGAGGCTGTGGAAGTTGTACCATCTTCTTCAGTAGATGACTTTAGCGAGGATATAGAAGATGGTGGAATTGATTGAAAATTATCAAAATAGCTATTCACACAATGAATTACCATTGGTGGCAGACCATTACTGTGTGAGTTCGAGAGCTACAGCGGCTATTGTTAATGCTGCATTGAAAGATATGGGAATAATCAATGAATCTAACATGCTTGATAGGAAGAAAATAGAGAGAGAGAATTTGTGTAGGCCAGAAAAATAGTTAGATCTAGATGTAAATATTGAATGTATAGGGTTTGATGGAAGAAAGGATGATACGTTAACCAAGCATGGAAAAGAGAGAGAACAACATTATGTGCTCATCAAAGACCCTGGAGGTATCTATGTAGACCATCTCTGCCCTGATGCAGGAAATGCTCGGTGTATAGCTGATGAAATTATAACGTTCTTAATTGATTCAGCGAGCATCGACACACTCAATGCTCTGCTATGCGATGGTACTGCTGTCAATACTGGTAGAATTGCTGGTATCATAAAATTGATTGAAATTTTTTGCATAGATCAGTTCAATGGCTCATGTGTCTTTTACATATGAATGAACTCCCCTTCAGACACACATTTGAAACCATAGAAGGAAAAACATTGGGGCTAAATTGAAATGTGATTTAACCATTTTCACCAGTTCAGGGCTACGTCCAAGATATACCACCGAATGTCATGAAAGAGTTGAGCAGTGATCAAAAGTATCTCTATGATATGTGCCTAGCAGTGCAATCTGGATGGGTATCTGAAAGTCTAGCTCGCAGGTCTCCAGGTGCCATTCATCATGCTCGCTGGATTACCCGAGCAAACTGGATTCTTCATTTATATGTATCGACTTTGCATCCCGAACAAAATCTGAAAGAACTGGTAACCATCATCATGAAATCATATGCTCCTGGATGGTTTCATATCAAATTCCATCCTAAAGCTACTGGTGGAGCACAGAATTTTTTTCATTTGTCTTGATGTGAGGATTGGAAGAAAAACTGCATTATTATGGAACTGGTGTTCCGTAATAATGCCTATTTTGCCAATCCCAAAGCTATCCTACTGTCAATGCTTACTGATAGCAGACAACATGTCAGAGAAGATGCTCTTCAGAAGATACTTCTCAGTCGGACACGTTTCAGTGGCACACAAAATTTTGAGCTTCCTAAATCTCTAAATTTTTATTTCAAAGACTACTATGAGATGATTGACTGGAGAAAGGAAGCTATCAATCCTCCACCTTTGATAAGGAATTTCAGCAATGAAGAGCTACTGCATACAAGAACAGAACCCTTGAAAATTGCTGCCTTTTCATGCCACAGTCAAAGCATGGAAAGTGCAGTGAACTTAGTGACAAAAGCATCAGAACAAAGGATTGGCTACGGCAATCAGCACAAATTTATCCTCAATCAACTGGAATCAAGAAAAAGACTGCCACAGTTTGAATGGAAAAGTCAATGGGGACAAGGCACATCCACAAGTAATTAGTGAATTGTGAAGGTAATTTTTAAATTAAATTTTGTTTTTACTTCAAAGCTGTTTTGTGTAATAAATGGTACAATAGACTAATTGTCTTCTTTTCAGACAAATATACTAGGCTTATATGAAGTTTATGAATTGGTCTCCTAGGCAATCAGTACTCCAAACTAAAGTTTATGCCACCCTTTTCTATACACTGATAACACTTTTTGGGGATGCAGCAATTTTTCAAGGATTTGAAATTTTTTGGATAATTGCCTGAAAATTGCACATGAGGTATATTATGCAATTTTAAGGGGGGTCATCTCTAAAAAAATGCTCTAAATGATCTTCATTTTGATTTATGATCTTATTTTTGGCTCTGCCCCCAAATTAAAAATAGTAGGGAGTATGCTAGTGGTACGGAGGGGAGCATAAACTTTCTTTTGCAGTATGTTGGTCAGGATATCATTTCATAAACCCCACATAGTGCCCATCTAAAAAAAATCATTTTGACTAGATTTCAGCCTGGCCTATTATCAGGGTTGTGGAGTCAGTCCAAAATTTTCCGACTCCGACTCCACACATTGTAAAAATTCGACTCCGACTCCGACTCCACACATTGTAAAAAATCTAAAAATCCGTCCGACTCCTCACATTTTAAATATACGACTCCGACTCCTCTAGTGTTTCACTCTATAATTATCATAATAATAAGACATTTCATCACCACCACATGAATCGTCAGGTTACTTTCTAGGATAAGGGAACATTCAAATATTAAGAAGGATATTGACTTGTAGATATTATCATATTAAGGATTTTTATTTTTCCAATATATATATATATATATATATATATATATATATATATATATATATATAGGGTGACACTTATTTTCGAAAGTTTGAATTTTTATCGGGACGGGCGCGTTTCTGGTTCCATTTTGTCAAAAATATCGTGTGTAAAATATTTTTGAAATAAAACAATATTTAGAACTGCCCCAATACGGTCAAAGTTTGTATATTTTCTCGAAAAGTAGAAATTTTAGATCATGATGTTCTATGCCTCTAGCAAATAAAATATCACTTCTAGTTTGTTCAAGCTACTAATCTTGACCTAAAACATATAACTGGACTTCATACTTTCAACTCTAGGTCCCCCTCAACTCGAGTATTAGCCCCTCAAGGGGGGGGGGGGTATCATGGGCGCCCATCTCCCTCTCATTGTTGCCTACTTTGCAGAGGTCACGGTGGACTTGCGGGCGGTTGGGAAGTCACAGCGGTGCTTCTCGACCACTTGTAAGAGGAACTGCCTTTGGTCTTCACTCTTGGTAAGGGCCAGGTTGAAAGACTGCATCAACGCCACCCCGCGCTCCGCGAAGTCATTGACAACTTGAAGGGCCTGGACTCGGCGGGATGCGGCGATGAAGGCTGGGTCCGTCCGCCACTCCTCCGGATCCTTGAGCAGGAAGGCGGTGCTGATGTCCAGAACCTTGAAGAACTCCTTTGATGTAGTCGTTGTGAACTTGGCTAATGTATTGTTGGCGATTGAGGCGGTGGACAGGTCCACATTGATACGCCGCGGGGGATCCTCCGATCCTTCCTCTTCTTCCATCGCTTTAATCATCTCCTGCTTTGTCGCCAAGTCGATACCCTCATCGAAGATGGCCAGGGTGACGAGGCGCTCGCTCAAGTACCATAGGTGCCTGGCGAAGACTGTCGCCGTCGCCTTGGCCACCGCTGAGTCCGGATAATAGACGAGGGCCTTGAGCAGCGCGAGGTCCGCGGCTGGGGCCGTTGCCGGGAGCGGCGCTTTGTACCAGGCTGTCACGTAGATGGACACGGCGAAGATGGTGAATCGCCGGATTCCAGCCGCTTCGCCTGATGACATCTGAAACTGTTCCCGGAACAGGAACAGTTTGATGGCATAGATGACTTTTGCCATCCAGCGCGCGCGATGGAAGGCGCCGGGATGAGCGAACCGGGCACCCCGCTTGTTCGGACCGCCCAGCACAATTACAGAGAGCTCCAGAAGTTCCCTGTAGTCATCACGTGGATGTTGACCATCGAGGAGGCGGCTGAATTCGATCAGCAGGTTGTCGCGGGCGTCCTTCAGGTGCTGCGGCATGGTTCCATCCTCGAAGGGCTTCGCTTTGGTTTGATCGATGAAGTCCCACTGGGCGGCGAATCGTTTGAACAGGAGGATGTCAGGACCAGTAGAGGGACCGAGGCACGCCGTGAATGCCTTCTCGCACACCAGTTCGTGGATGTGGTGGCGGCAAGCCAAATGAAGCACTGTCTTCTCAAGTTTCTGCTCAATGATATAGCAAGCTCCTCCTGAGAGTCCTGTGTTTGAGGCGGTGGTGTCAAAAGAGAGGGCACAGATCCGTCCCTTGATGTCCCAAACCTCGAGGGCAGAGAGGACGGCTTCCGCCATGGCGCGGCCGGTGCCGTCGGGGAGGCTGGGCACAGCCAGAAGCTTGTCGACGTTCTCCCCAGACACCAGAACTGGAAGGCGATCTTCAGCAGGGCCTCCGTCAGCCGCTGGTACGATTTTCCCGTCCCAGTGAATGGTCAGCGGCACAGTAGGATGGAAGGCTGCCTTCATTTCCGCTGCTGCCATAGCACGGAACTTTGCTCGGTCGCGGCGGGAGGATTCGCGGTTCAAGACCAGCTCCTCATGGTCGTGGCCCAAGCTCCTCGCAGCCGCCGACAGCAAAAAAACACCTTCTCGGTCGGTAAGTTTCGTCCGATCCATCGCTGCGGAGAGATCAGGGGTGATCATCTTTTTCGACGCGTGGAATCGCTTGGGTGGTAAAGGGGTCGTAGATGCTTCTGCATTCGACGTGGACGGGCCCGGGAGAGAGAGCTCTTCCTCTTCTTCTCGGCGACGACGTCGTGTCGGTGACCGAGTCGGGCTGCTTGCACCTGAGCTGGAGCTCGATGCCAGTTCGACGAGTTCTTCTCGGCTCTCTTTGTTCGCCCTTTCATCATCTTGCCGGCCGCTCCTTTCCGCTTCCTGTCTCCTCGCACGCTCCTCCTCAGTGTGCAGCGTCATGTCACGTGTGGAGGAGATGCGGCCGCGCCGCACCTCGGCCCTTTGTCCTGTCAGGAACTCCGTCCTCTTCGATTGTGATCATCGACATCGCCTGTTCGTGTTCGATGTCGAAGAGGCGGTCAAGGGATGAGAGGAACTCGGCCTCGTTCCTGATTTGGGTCACAGTGCGCCGTTTCGAGTTCTTGTTCAGAGCCCGCCACTTCTCGTACATTCGGAGAACCTTGTCCCTTGCGCGTTGGTCTTTCTGCGTAGGAATACGGGACCGCTCCCAGAATTCCTTGACTGCGGTTACTGTCTCAGCGGCTGCTTCCTTGATCGGCTTCTTGACGTCAAGGTGAAGGTGGAAAAAGTACTGAAGCGCCTGCTTTCCCGTAGGCAGCATGCTTCCTGTGATGCTGTGGTCCACGGTCCCCAGGAGATAGACTGCTGTTTTAGATCTTGTTGCCGAAGCCATCACGTCGTTTCAGAACTCACTGAAAAAGAGAATGAAACACTGTTAGTGTTGGCAAAACTCGTCCCAACCCATTTTCTACTTAGAATAACATGTTCTTTCGCCTGTATCAATATTTGGATAAACTCGTGTTACACCCTGTATAATACCTCATTTTAGTCTTCTGTACACCAGTGCGGAAGACTAAACCAACGACTCTGACCGTCCGTCTGTCTGTCTGTTATCATTTTTCAACTCAGAAACTACAGCAGCTATCGAAACGAAAACTGACATGATAACAGAACGCCATGAGTACTTTTCGACAAAAAGTATAAACTTTGACCTCGTTGAGGCAGTTCTAATTATTATTTTATTTCAAAAATATTTTACACACAATGTTTTTAGACGGAATGACACCAGAAATGCGCCCGTCCTGATAGAAATTCCCAAAAAATGAAAAACACCCCAAATAAGTGGCACCCTAATATATATATATATAAATGAAAAAGATTCTCTTAAACATAATTAAGGTCTAACCAGTAGTAGTGCTACTTAAAATTGAATAACCCTTCTTAACCTAGTGGCTATAACCAGGGTTGTGGAGTCGGTCCAAAATTTTCCGACTCCGACTCCACACATTGTAAAAATTCAACTCCGACTCCGACTCCGCCCTGAAACGTGTAACTCCACGACTCTGACACTCCGACTCTGACACTCCGACTCTCCGACTCCACGACTCCGACTCCACGACTCCGACTCCACGACTCCGACTCCACGACTCCGACTCCACGACTCCGACTCCACGACTCCGACTCCACGACTCCGACTCCACGACTCCGACTCCACGACTCCGACTCCACGACTCCGACTCCACGACTCCGACTCCACGACTCCGACTCCGACTCCACAACCCTGCCTATTATACATATTTCTTGCCCTGACATTGTTGATGCCTTATATAAAATAAAACTCACTAAAAGAGAACTAGTCTAAGGACATGCTCCTAATTACACCAATATTTGGTCAGTTTATGAGTAGGGACTGGTATGAACTTTTGCTAAGATCTCTACATTTTGCAACCAATGATAGGCCTAATGCTACTGAGGACTGTTTGTATAAAATAAGATTTGTGTATGATCTGAAAGACAAGTGACAACAGTTTTTTAGACTGTTTCAAAAGTTAGTTATTGATGAGTCCTTAGTGCTTTTCAAAGGTAGGTTAGCATTCAAATATAATTTTTAAATTCTTTTTAAAATTACAACATTTTCATGCTTTTCGTTAGGCCATAAGGGAAATATTTGGCCCGAGGGGACAGGAGTGAAAGGGTTAATTGAATGCCCTTGATGATTGGTTAGGTTAAGTTATGATATTTTCATTAGTTTAAATGAAAATGACAAGAGCAAACTTTTCTGGTTAATTTTGAGGTATTTTGCACGTTTCCTGTGGTAATGCGTCATTTACGAGATCTTGTAACATGAACATGTTAGGTTATGCTTTATTGTATAAAATGTAGTCAAAAACATATTTTTCAAGTGTATTTTGGTGTGCTTTGTTTGAATATGACCTTCATTTCTTGTGCAAATGAACAGAAATACAGTTGTCATTGCATGGCCCAAACTCGTATTTCTGTTCATTTGCACAAGAAATGAAGGTTATATTTGAACAAAGCACACCAAAATACACTAGAATTTTTTATTTTTTTTATTTCAATTTCAGGCCATGTCATTTGCGACATAATTACCAAATCTTGGGTTAAGATTTGGTAGAACACATCCAGCCAAACTAGTGATAAAAATAGGTTTTTCTGGTGTATTTCATGTTTCAATTGAATCTTGCGTTCACACACACACACTCTATTTAGGGGTTGCACACATTTGAACCTTTTATAATAAACAATTTTCTTCAGTGTTACAAAAAAATTCTCTTGCAACCATGGAAAATGAAAAACTCTAATAAAATTGGAAAATTCAAATCAAATCAATACACGGGTCATTCTCTGTCAGATCAACCAGTGCCTAACACCCTCATCTCTCAGATTTTGCTGAAATTTGGTTTATAGGGAGTTTGTGGGCCCTGAATCCATTTCTGAAATTATAAGGTCAATCCGACCAACGGTTCAAGAGATATGACCTCGGGAAATTTGAGGTCACTTGCGAGGTCACTAACATTTGGCGACCCATAACTTGGGTAATAATGGTCACAATTATATAAAAGTATATATATTTAGAATCAGAAAACGACAAGGAATCCAAATATGCAAGTTTTAGAACTCTAGGTTGAAAAATAAAAAAGTTACACTGTAACCAAAATTTGAGGTCACGATTTGACCTCTGGGGTATCAAATGAGGATTTTTTTTTTAAATGTAAAAAATGAAGGCATAGGCATTGGCTATTAGAATCAGCAAAAAAAAGTTTGTTTATGTTAGTATTTTTCATGTAACTAACATATAAGTGAACACCATATTTATAAGTTGTGCGTCAATTCTACCTATTTTTTCACACTTAAGCTCATAATTTGACCTATAAATTAAAATACAATTTTTTTTAGTTTTTGTTATAGATATAAAAAAACAAAGGCAAAAAATGTAAAATTGTATTTCACTGCTAATCTACACTGGCAATAATAGTTATAATAGTGAAGGGGAAGACCTACTAGAGGATTCATGTGCTAGCCTAATACAATTTTTGCATGCTCGATGCTCTCATCAATTTCTTTTTGTGGAAAAATGTATTGAATTCTGCTGCCTCCTCTTAGGGTAGGACAACTCATTACAGTTAATATATGATGTCCTGGCACTGCACATGAATCCTTGTTTGATGGATAATAATATGCACTTGATCCTGAGACCCAGAGGGATGTAGAAAGTTCAGTGAAATCATCAAACTCTTCACAATATTCCTCCACAATTCCATACCAAACTTGCATGTCATAAATGCAGCCAACATACTCTCTCTGGTTTGACACATTTTAGGTTACCAAGCATTGCAGGTTCATTAGTAAAATGACTTTTCCTTATTCTTTTCTTTTCTCCAATGCCACTTGAAATGGGATACACCATCAGTTCTTCCTTGTTTAGGGGAACAAATCTATGATATTTCTGAGTTCCAGGAATAGCCCTACTATCCTTGAATCGATTTCCAACCGTTCTTCTGCATCTTTCAAATCAGCTGTAGTTACAAAGAAAAATTTATCTTCTTGCTCAAGTTTTCTTCACAAAACTGAACATGTGTTCTGTGTAAGAATTTGCTCTCTGTAGTTCTCTGCAAACTGGCACGAGCAGTAGTCTTTTCACTGTTCCTCCAATCCCATCACATGCATTTTTTGCCATGGGATTAGCAAAGAAGTGCCATTCACAAGACAGACCAAAATCCTCTTCATGTAACAGAGATTTGTGAAGTTGTATCTGTTCTTATATTGGCCAGCACATCCATCTGAGAAATAGTGCACCTTCTTCAATTGTGGGCATCTGAATTTAACATATGTCATAAGCTTCAATATGAATGAGTAAACCATTATAGTGTTGTGTTTTAGTGATCAGATAAGAAACAGACACTAAAATGGCTAAGTTCCTGGTCTCAGATGATCTATAATAGATGACAAAAGGTGAACTGTACACTGTGAATTGTCCCAGTGAAACCCTTGGGCAGCATCCTGGACAATGAAAGAATAATTCTCAGAGAAATCACCTACTATAACTACCTCGCTCTGAGGTGGTAGTGTTTCTTTCAACTGCTTGAAGTACTGTGATTGTTGCTGAGCAACAAAGTGATGACGAACCATGCGGGATATTTCATGCTTAGGGATGATAAGTATTCATGAAGTGGCTCCACCTTATCAACCATTGTACAACGGTCAACAGTCACCCATTGCTTGTAAGATATTTCATTTGGAGCTGATTTCACACTGTCAAGTAACTCAAGAAAATCCAGGACACCCTCTTCTCTTGGGCAATCATTGCAAAGTTGCATCATGCAAGTCTTCTTTCTGTACTGCAGACACTGTAATCCATAAGATCCTTGTATGAAAGACCTCTTTCTCCCAATGCAGCCAGCTGCAATTTTGGATTTTGATGGTATGTGCAGACACAGACAGAATGAGTCCCACCACTACCGGCAAGCACACAATATGATGGCCGTAATTTTGGCAAATGTGGAAAATCCTATTTTGGGATTCTTTTCATCATTTTTATATAGTTCAAACATCTCTCTTAAATTCCCGAGGACCAATCGTTTTTTGCACCTTCATTGCACCTTCAGCAACTGATAACTTTCACGCAATCCTTTTGGCCAGGACACATACGACTAACCTCTTCTGACTCATAGAATCTTCTAACTATATCTTTGTGTTCTTCAGATATCACTTTTCCTTTGCTCATTAGTGGAATCTTCGGAAGGATTCCATGTTCTGATTTAAGTGAACGGCTTCTTTTCACCATGTATGTTGTAGTTTGAAAGAAACTAGCTGTTTTTTCAATTGTGTATGGTGAGAGTGTCAATATTTGTAGTTTGTGATGGTGACATTTGCTCTCCAGGAATGACTGTTTCAATTCATTCATTAATTTGTCTAGATGTTTTTCAGATTTAGTTTCAGGTTTTGAAGTATCACTTACCTCCTCGGTAATTTGAACACCATAACTGGTTCTAGCCTCTCCTTCAGTGTTTCTGAGCAGATGATAGCTTACCACGAGCCTTGCGCTTTTTCTGGCTTAATGACAGCCCTTCTGAAAAGAACAGAAAAAAAAAGTTTCACACACCTGAATATTAGTAATTAAATATTAATTATAGTACCTTAAATGCTATATAATTGGCTATATAGTAGATCAAACAGACCTTGTAGTAAAGTATAAGTTATTATATTAATTTATATTCTTACTTTTTTAACTGGTGTTTGGTCCAGAAATGCTAGAACTGGTTCAACTGAAGTTGAAGGATTTTCCTTTATCAAGCAATCACTGTCATTGTCCAGATCTTGAATTGAAGAGATGTTACTCAAGCCACTGATAGTAGATGATTCATTTGAATCTGCTCAGACTCGTTGTTTTCAGTGGTACTAAGTATATGGGGTTTTTCATTATCAGTGTCCAGCAGTTCACACACAACAATGAGTCTTTTTTCACTCTTCCAGCACATTTTTCAACAAGTACATCAGTCACTTTTCTAAGATTGATTGTTATGCGTTTCTTGTGTTTTTGAATAGGTCCTGGCAGTATTTCAAGTGTCCGAACCATTGTATTTTGATCTGTAAAGATATAGGATTTACAATTAGGTAATATATATTTTTTATAGAAAATATATAGCTATACACACTTAATATTTTAGGCCTTGATAGTCTCTGAGGCTCATTAAAACACCATACCCACCAGCCACCCACAGTGCTGGCTGGAACTGTACTAACCTGTAGACAAGGAATTTTGCAACTATCTGTGTTGATTCTGCACTTAGACAAGTAGCAACATGTTTTCAACAGGTTTGTTTAGGCTACATGTGAGCTTAGTCTTCCCCTTTCACTATTATAACTATTATTGCCAGTGTAGATTAGCAGTGAAATACAATTTTTATTTAAATTCTTGGAGCTTGAGGTCAAATTGATAGCTAAGATTATAAAAATTCCTTGAAATGACAAGCAATTTATAAATATGGTGTTCACTTATAAGTTAGTTACATGAAAAGTACCACATAAACAAACTTTTTATGATTGTTTCTATTAGTCAGAACTCTGACTTTGTTTTTTATTATCTATAAAAAATGTAATTTTAATTTCTATAGGTCAAATTATGAGCTTAAGTATGAAAAAATAGGTAGAATTGACGCACAACTTATGAATATGGTGTTCACTTATATGTTAGTTACATGAAAAATACTAACATAAACAAAACTTTTTTTTGCTGATTCTAATAGCCAATGCCTATGCCTTCATTTTTTACATTTAAAAAAAATATTCTCATTTGATACCCCAGAGGTCAAATCATGACCTCAAATTTTGGTTAGTGTAACTTTTTTATTTTTTAACCTAGAGTTCTAAAACTTGCATATTTGGATTCCTTGTCATTTTCTGATTCTAAATATATATACTTTTATATAATTATGACAATTATTACCCAAGTTATGGCTCGCCAAATGTTAGTAACCTCGCGAGTGACCTCAAATTGCCCGAGGTCATATCTCTTGAACCGTTGGTCGGATTGACCTTATAATTTCAGAAATGGATTCAGGGCTCACAAACTCCCTATAAACCAAATTTCAGCAAAATATGAGAGATGAGGGTGTTAATTTCAATTTTTTTTGGTTGATCTGACAGAGAATGACCCAGTTACAATTACTACATTTTATGCCTGTATAATAAAATAAATACAATTTCTATTCATGAACAATAATATTGGACATATCAATATTTTATGGGTCAAAAGAAAGGCAATCATCGGATAATATGTCAGATAATGAAAGATCAATGTCAGATAGTATGAATTAGGAATCGGAAGACTCATATCATCCTAATAATCAGGTTCTGAATCTGAAGATGGAAGTAGCAATGGTGGTATTTCATATCAAGATAACACTATGGAAAGTTCATCATCCAAAGCTAAAGATAATGAAGCTGATGATGTTGCAAGCACTCCTTCAGTTTGGAGACCTTGCACGAACATTGTTTCATGATTTGGGTTCATGGGTGATGCTGAATTACAAATCCACGTGAATGAAAATGAACCATATGAAATATACAAGAAGTTTTTGACAAAAGAAATTTTAGAATTAATAGTACAAGAAACAAACAGATATGCTCATCAATTTATTACATCTCATCAGCTTCATCATTCGTTGGGCTTCTGAATGCTGGTAGAACAATATATATAGACAACTTCTACACTAGTTTAGCTTTATGTGAAGTCCTTTTAGAGAAGAAAACCTACGTGTGTGGGATGCTGAGACCAAATAGGAGAGGTAATCCAAAGTCAGTATGCCAAAAGAGATTGAAGAAAGGAGAAATCTATAGTGAAGAGAATAACAGAGGTATTAGAGTGATAAAATGGTTTGACAAAAGACAAGTTACTCTGATGACAAGCAGGGCTGATCATTCAGATCAACTAGTTGCAACTGGTACTAAAAATAGGAATGGTGAAAGTGTACAAAAACTACAGTGTGCTTGCGTACAACAATGTCAAAAAGGGGGTTGATTTCTCAGATCAAATGTCATCCTATTACTCCCGCCTTCGCAAGACCATGAAATGGTACAAAAAAATGTTTTTTGAATTAGCTTTTGGAACAAGTATTGTGAATGCATGGGTTATTCATGCCAAGACTAATCAAAAACAAATGGAAATGCTGCATTTTTGTGAAGCAATAATTTTGGGTCTCCTTGCTAGCAATCAGAATGAAGATACTCAGCAAGCTCGAGCCATTCCTACTAAACAATCAAAGAAACCACTGCATCAGCTTGGCAAGTATGATGGACCAGCAAGAAAAACTAGAAAAAGGGGCAGAATTTGCTATGATAATATTCAAAAGGAAGAAGGAGCAACAAATGCAAGGAAAAAAGCTAAAAGAATAACCACATTCTGTAAGAATTGTGATGGCCAACCTGCGATGTGTGTGAATTGTTTCAACAATGTACACAAGTAAATCAAAAAACACCAACTATGTTTTATTTCATTTTTATTACTTTATTATTTTTTCTTTTAAAAAAAATTGCAAATAAAGTTTAAGTTCCTATGATTAAAGGATGAAAATATTCTGTATGAGTTTTTATAGCAATCTGTCAATGTGCCTGAAAAAATTTAGGTATGAAATATTAATTTTATGATTTTTTTTAAAAAGATAAAAGGGTAATTCCAGGACAAATAGACAAATGAAAGTGCCAAATGTACACTCCACCGTCTCCAAAATTCATGAAACTTGGTGTGAGGGTTGGTTTTGGTTCAAATTACAAAAATCTGAATTTTTTTGAAAATTGGTCAAGTTGGTCAAATTTTATGGCTTGACCAAATTTTGGTCAAATGAAAAAACCAACAATTTTCAAACGTAAATATCTCAGCTGCTAATTGTGGTAGCGTAATAAGTCTTAAATGATAAAATATGTAAAATTAACTGTAGTTTCTAAATATGTATCATTTTTTTAGGGTAACAAAAATAAAATGATTTTTTGGAAAAATGTCAAATTTTTTTTTTTGCGATTTGGCAGCGAAGATATCATTTTTTGAAAAAAAGACCAAGAATAAAAAATGTTTATTTGATGTATGTACACTAGGGTGTACCATTTTTGGGTCATTTTCAAAAAGTCAAGGTCCAGGAGTCTAATGTTGTGCCAAATGATGTCCTAAACACGAATTTAACAAGCATTTTCTAATCCAACAAATTTTGAATCCCCCCACCCCCCTTTAAATTTTGCCCATCCCCTTTTCCAAAAAACCCTATATATCTAAAAAACTATCAAGTTTATCGAAAAATGTTATAGAATAAAAATGATTTAGAATCAAATGTTCTATTAGAAAGGTTCATTAAGATAGAAATTTACGTAATTTTGAAAATTTTCATTTTCTTTTGTCCAAGAGCACCTTATTGTATTAATATAAAATAAGGTGCTGAAGTTACATTATTTATGAGTATATTGTGAGTATAATCCAAATTTAAAAATCCTTTTTTACATTGAATTTTAATAAACAAGCATTGTTTTTACTCTTATTGCTTCTTTTCAGACTGCTTTATTTGAAAAATAAATAAAAAATGAGTCAAACAGCTACAAAACAGCATGACTTTATTCTTGGTCGCTTGCAGGCTGATATTATGAGTTCATCTAAAATTGTTTTACCATCCAATAAAGATGTTCTAAGCCATTTTATTTATTTATGGAGAATGCAGTATAAGGGTCCAAAAGTTACAAAAGATTCTACTGTTAATGAAGTTCTACAGAAGCTACTAATAATATGGCAAAAAGCATGCATTCCTACTATAGATATTAGTAAAAACCCTAAAGGCAGGAAGATGCTGTTAAATCTAGAAGAAATGCATAATAATTTAATCAAGCACAAAAAAAGAGCAAGCTTTGAAAATGAACTCTCTAATTTCATGAAAATTATGGATTCCCTTTTTGACATCTCTTCTCAAAATGCCGTTGAATTAATCCAAAAAGACCGCATGAGAACTGAGCCTCAGAAAGCATATGATATTTCATTCTTAGAAGATCAAAGAACAAAACGAGAAACATGTTTAGGTTTGCTAGATGCAGATTATGCATCAAAAGTACAGCGCAAGTACATTAGATTAGAGAAAGAGAAGAAACGCAAAGAGAAACATAAATCAGTGAAGCAAGTGAGTGCTACAGCCAGAACATCAGAGACCCTTCTTTCTAGCACGACCAGTTCTGAGACAGACAGCTATGAAGAGTTTCCGACAGAACCTACAGCAGGACCTTCAAATGCTTCCAGCCCCAAAAATATTCTTGCCTCGCCATTGGTTTCCTCCACTGCAGACAGACTTAATATCTCTCTTGGACAACGGACTGTTTTTGCTGCTGCAGTAGCCATTAGGTGTGGCAAGGATATTGAAAAACTCTCTCTCTCCAGGACCACATCTGCAAGAGCCGCTCGAAAGACAAGAAAACGAAAATATGAAACTTGCATCAAGGATTTTACTCCTCCTGATCACTGCCTAGTACATTGGGATAGCAAGCTGCTTACTAAATCATGTTCAGAACAAGAAGACTGCCTTGCAATACTTGTTACTGGATACCCAAATGTAGAAAAACTTTTATCAGTTTCTATAATAGATGATTCCACTGGATTGTCTCAAGCCACTTCTGTATTTCAAAGTATTGAAAAATGGAACTTGAAGCAAAATGTCTTTGGAGTATCATTTGATACCACTGCATCCAATTCAGGATGGATGAAAGATTCCTGTAAGTTACTTGAAGAACTTTTGCAAAAGAAATTGATTTGGTTAGCATGCCGCCATCATGTGGCTGAAAGAGTTTTGTGTGCTGTGTATGAAACCATTTTTGGCCCAAGTAAATCTCCTGAGTTTGAGTTATTCAAAGAATTTTGCGAGTCTAAATGGAAGAAAATTAATATGAAATCTACATACAATGTTCATGATGTTAAATCAAGGTATCAAAGAGGCCTAAAGGAAGAATGTGTAGAATTTATGACCCAATGTTTAAGAAAATCTGACTGCTTTCCACGTGATGACTATAAGGAAGTTGCTGAAACAACTTTAATGCTTTTAGGAGAGGTTTCCAGAGAAAACAGTCATTGGCGGAAACCTGGTGCAATGCACCGTGCCAGGTGGATGGCAATGATTTTGTATACAAATAAAATGTATGCTTTTGCCCACCAAGCATCATATGATGAATCATTGATTAAGAAATTAAAGAGAATGTGTCTATTTAATGCATTAATTTATGGAAAATACTGGCTTTTATGTTCTAATGATCTGAAGTTTTATCATGATTTGGTGAATTACAAGAAGGAAGATAGGGAAGTTGCAAATGCTGCTTTGAAATCTTTTGCCAATCATTACTGGTATTTGACGGAGGAAGTGGTCCCTTTGAGTTTCTTTGGATCGCTAAGTAATGATGAAAAAGATAAGATCGCAAAATCCTTAAACAAATATCCAGTTCCAGAAAATTATGTATGTGGGCAACCTGTTTTCCCCATTTTAAAGGAAGACACAAAGCTTCATCAGCTAGTAGGTCCAATTTCATGGCATTTATTTCAATGCTGTGGGTCAAAACCAGACTCATGGATAAAGAAACCAGCATCAACATGGGAAGAGGTCGATGACTACAACAAACTAAAAAACATTCTTTCATCTATTAGAGTAGTCAATGATACCGCTGAAAGAGGAATCAAGCTGGTTCAAGACTTTCATGACAAATGTCAAAATGAAGAAGAATTTCAAGGTCTTTTGCAAATTGTGGAAGAGAATAGAAGACTAATTCCTGATCCTAGTAAAGAGACTCTTAAAAGAAAAACTCAAGTAAAGAATAGTTCATTAACAGATAGATTAGGTATTTTTATTTGCAGAGATTGTTTTAATTTAGAAGAGGCTGATTTTTTTTTGTTATTAAATATACCATAAATTGTCTTTTCTTATTTTTATGTTTAAAAAGCTCTTATATCAATGATTTCTAATTAGGAAACTTGTTTCTTTTTATTTTTTTGAGGAAAGTGTTGAATAAAGGAAAAAAAAAATGATGGGACCTCACAACTATAGATAGTGTTAATTTTTAGCTTTATTTTATATATATATAGTTTTGAGGTTGTCCTCACTTTGTATAGGCTAGTTATAATAAAAACTAATTATGATTTGCATTATAACTAGCAAATACAAAGCCCATAGCTGCGAAGCTGCATTGGGGTGATGCTTCAAAGGTGGCGGTAACACCTTATTTAAGAAGAAGGCACTGCAAGCAAAAAAATATTGTAATTTAAATTTTTAAAAAATAAATGAAAAATTTCAAAATTAAGTAAATTTCTATTTTGATGAACTTTTCTAATAGAACTTTTGATTCTAAATCATTTTTATTCTATAACATTTTTCGATAAAGTTGATAGTGTTTGAGATATATGGGGTTTTTAGGAAAAGGGGATGCGCAAAATTTCAAGGGGGGTGGGGGGGGATTCAAAATTTGGCGGATTAGAAAATGCCTATAAAATTCGTGTTTAGGACATCATTTGGCACAACATTAGACTCCTGGACCTTGACTTTTTGAAAATGACCCAAAAATGGTACACCCTAATGTACACCATAATAAGTAATAAAAAGTCAGCTTATAGTTTATTATAAGGCTCAAAACTGAGTTTGAAATTAAGTAATAAATTTTTTTTTCAGATGACGAACATTTATTACAGACTTGTTGGTCCAAAAAAAGACAATTTTCAAATCATATAAAAAATACATGTAGATAAACCAAAGGAGAAAAAATCTTTTAAAATATATGTACAATGTACATACCAGAGCTGGGCACCGCAAACTCAAAATCACTTCCGCAATCGCAAATCCTCAAACCTTACCTTCCGCAACCGCAAATCCGCAAACTGCTTGCCATTTTTGGTGCCGCAAACGCAAACCATATTTCCAATTTTTACAGTGCTGGGCACTACCGCAAATTCCGCAATCGCAATTTTAACTATGAAAAGTATCCAAAACATTAAAGAGGTATAAAAAGTTTTTAGATCTTTTTAATGTTTAATGTTTTAGCCTTGTTTTTATTAAAAACAAGGCTAAATAATTTGTTACAATAAATCACTATTGTAGAAGAAATAAAAATACTACATATATTGATATATTATATTGAACAAAAACCACCTGCAAGTAAATAGTAAATAAATTAAATAATAAATTTAATCATTTGAATTTCATAAATTTTGAGACTTAGACACGTTGGTGGCCAGTGACAGCAGCGTCACAGCACTAGCGGGCTTGGCCAGTGGCCACATGGGAAATTTGCGGAAAGATTTGTGTTTGCGGTCTTAGTTCCGCAACGCAAATTCACTAATTTGCGATGACTTTGCCGCAAATGCAAATCCGCAAACAAAAAACATACTTCCTCACTTGCGGAATTTGCGGTTTGCGGAAGTGCCCAGCTCTGGTACATACATAACCTCTCTTATATTTAGGGACAGAATATATTGACAATAATAATGTTTAATTTATAAAGCGCTTATCAGAGTATAAAATACTCTTCCTAATACTACACGTACAGTCGTACACAAGTCTTTGAGAATGAATTAAGAGACAGTATTCTCATCCAGTGAATCCAAATTTTAGACACTAATAATATAATAATAAGAAAAAAGAATTTGAAAAGATTTTTATAACTATTAAGTAGATACACAAATCTTAGATAAAAATTTTAGAAATATTATATAGACAATCTTAAATAGTATACATTCGATAGAATTTATTTTATCTTTGAAAAGTTATTTAATTCTTGAAGCGGAAAAATGTATTGTATTCTTGTTCCTCCTCGTAAACTTGCTTCAATACTCCCCAATATATTTTCTGTTGGAACGTGACAAACATCATCTTGCGCAGGAAAAATGTATGAGGGACATACGCCGGGAGGATGGAGAAATTTTATCAGAAAATCATCATATTCACAGTCAAAGGACTGGACTAATCCGAGCCATAGTTTATTTTCATACATACAACCCACAAAAGAGCCTGTTTCAATTTTGCATTGAGAGACAGTATTATGTTCTTGATCCGAAGCAGAAACTCTAATGAGCTCTCTTATTTCGACTGACTGTGCACTGAGAGAGTGGATAAACCTTCAACGAATGCTTGGAAATTGGGATGAAGCGATGTAATTGTTGAGTACCTTTGATAGAAGTAATAGGTTCACTCAGACGTTTTTGCCAAAAAAAGCTCTACATCTAGCGTCGGTAGGGGTGAGTTGAGCAGCCCCGACTGCCTGGGGTGAGTTGATCCAGGGGCCCCCAATTCCTAAAAAAAATTAAATCATGAAAGATGGATATACATATTGAAAGTTTAAGTCTTGTACTATAACACCACAACAGGTTGTTGAGTTGAATTAAAAACAAACCTGTTTTACTGAGGTTCAAAGTGATCCTATGGTTTTGCACCTCAAAAAAGTTTCGAGCCAGAAAAACAATGTTTTTTTTCAAATTTGCCTGGCAACACTATTTTCAATGTCACTGTCTGGAAATTTGAAGTGAATGTAGGGAAAGGTTTATATTGTTAAATTTTAGGAGCCAAAATGGTATATCAGTCCAAACATTAAGTTGGTGTTGACTTTGGTAATGGCTCAACTCACCCCAGGCATTTCTGGTACCATGGGGTGAGTTGAGCCTATGTTTCTCAGTTACAAAAATCCCAGTTTGGATGCCATTATGATGTTAATGCATTTATTTTCTTTGTAGATATATTGTTTTCTATGCAAATAAGCTAGCTTGGTGCAGTGCACAGTAAGAAAGGCAAAATGCCTCGCACTTACCAGAGAAAAAGAGATCCAGTTCATAAAGATAAGCTCAGTGCTGCAATTAAAGCTGTGAAAGATGATGGCTTTAGTGTCAGAGCAGCTGCTGCGCAATACAAAGTGGATAGGATGACTCTTCAGAGAAAGTTGGACAGACCTGAGCCACGCCCTTCACCCTCAAAGAAATTGGGAGGCCAACTGTCTCTTCCTCGTGAGGCTGAACAGGAGCTTGCCCAATGCATAAAGATCAAAGCCCAATGGGGATTTGGGCAAATGAGGAAGGAAGTGCAAACCATCGTCCAGAGCTATGTGAAGTCCAACATCGATAGTGACACTACTGTTGGCAATCACTTACGTAAATATTGCAAATTCAAGGATGGTTTGCCTGGGGATGACTGGCTCACAGGCTTCATGAGGAGGTATGGACTCTCGGTTAAGATTCCTTCAGCTCTGGAGAAAACTAGAAAAACAGCAGCTAGTAACCCAGAAATAATTTATGAGTATTTTAACAATGTCAAAAAACAAATGAGGAACCTAAACATTGAAGGGCACCCAGAATGTGTATGGAATATTGATGAAACCTGTTTGTTCACTGACCCACAAAAGACAAAAATCATTTCACCTGCAGGTGAGAAAGCATCACGTGTAACGGCAACCTCCGGCAGGGAAGCAACTACAGTCATGGCTGGAATATCTGCTGCTGGAGAGAAGCTCCCACCATTCATTGTCTTCAAAGGCAAGAAGTTCTGGAGCACATGGCGAGGGTCTAAGCCTTACCCTGGGACGCATTATGCCTTCTCGGACAATGGGTGGATGGTGAGTGAGGTGTTTGCTGCATGGTTTGAGGTGTTCTGCAAGAAAGTGACACAGTGACCGCTGCTGTTGGTGTATGATGGGCATGCCACTCACCTAACCTCTGCAGTAATAAATAAGGCACGAACACAGGGTGTCACAATAAAAGCTTCCACCCCACACCATAGACATGTTGCAACCACTTGACGTATGTTGTTTCCGCCCCATGAAAGTGAAATGGGATGCCAGGATTGCAGCATGGCAAGCCTCACACTTTGCCAGAAGGATGACGAAGTTGGAGTTCGTGGACTTAGTTGGGGAAGTGTGGGACGAATGCTTCTCAATGAAGAATATCACCACTGCCTTTCAGAAAACTGGGTTGTACCCAGTAGACCTAACTAAGTACCCCACTAGCAAGTTCAACCCTGAATTGCTTGAGCTGTACAAAGCTGTCCATGATCCACCAACTGTTCCTCCTCAGCCTGCAACTCCAAGGAAAACTCCTGAACCAAGTTGTCCTGCAGAGCCTCTTCCTTCAACATCTGGCACCAGCAGATCTTTCCAGCAACTGATGGCGGATGCTTTCATAAGACCTGTCAGCTCAACACCAGAAGCACAAGTAAAGCCAACTCGACGGGCATTAGACTTCCACAGCAGAGTGATAACAGATGCTGAGTACTTGGTAGAGATTGAAGAAAAGGAAAGGCAGAGAGATCAGAAAGCTAAAAAGGTTATAAGCAAGGAGCCAGCTCAAAAGAAACAAAAGACTGTGCCAGCAGAGGAGCCAAGCATTAGTGGCACCGATTCAGAAGGCAGTGATGATGTGGACAGTGTATCAGTTTATTCAGAAGATGCAGATGATGAGGGTGAGGAACTGAAAAGTGTAGTGATGTTTGATCAAAAAAACTATGAAGAACAGCAGAAATTAAAAAACATAAGCATCGAAAAATACTATGCAGTGGACTATGGTGATGCATGTTACATAGGGAGAGTGTTAAAATATTCTAAGAACTGTTTAACTTTTAAGTTTCTCAAAAGAAGTGTTGATGATAAATACGACTGGCCAGTGCGGGATGACATTGATGAAAAGGTTGACCTGACATATGTCTTCTGTGGCCCTATAAAGCTGAAGGGGACAACACCTTTCCATATTGTAGGCCTGGACCATTCTTTCCAGGCCTACAAAAAGGCCAAGAAACAATAGACAAACAATATATGTTACATAGCTATGAATATGTTAATAGTTATGTAGCTAGTCTTCCTAGTGTTAGCTAATTTTAGTTTTAAAAAGTTACTCTCTCTCACAAACGAAACCATGCTCAACTCACCCCATGACCTGGAGTATACGGTGAGCCACATACTTTTTCCATTTTTATGATTAATATTAGAATTAGCCTATCACCCCTACAGCATAGTATAAATCATTTAGTAACTATCCTTCCATGAAACCATTAGACATGTATGATAGGTATTATAGGTGTGGCATAGAAATATGTAAATTGGTGGCTCAACTCACCCCTACCGACGCTACAACTACTGCCTTGAGCAGAGACGTAAAAAAAGTCAATAGCGGTTAGGAATTCTTGAGAGCAGAAATTGTAGAAGTCCTCAGCTGTTAAGATTTGATGGTTGAGAGGCTGTCGTAAGCTTCCTCTGGCAACTGCTCCTTTTACCATTCCGCCAATACTGTCGCAGGCATTCTTCCCGTGGGATGTCGTGAAAAAATTCCAATCAGCATGAATTTTGAAGTCTTCGAAATGATGGCATAAATTTAGAAAATTTGTTTTATTCTTATACTGAGCCGCGCATCCATCTGTGAAATAATGAATTTTAGTTAGGTTTGAATTTTGTTGTTGGATGCACAGGATTAATTTTTTGAGAAAACTATGAACCAGAATTGTATCATGCCTGTGACGGTTTGAAACGAAGCAGTAACTTTTGCAAATTAGTTTTCCTGCATTGTTTTTGGAATAATAAACGAATGGGTGCACTGTACATTGTGAGTTCTCCCAATGAAACCCCTGGGCACAATCTTGTACAATGAATGAGAAGTTTTCCGCGAAATTGCCCACCAAAACACCTTCATTTTCGGGCAGTTTCTTTTAGATTTTTGAAGTAACTTGACTGACATTTATTCATGAAGTGGTGTCTTGTCAGTTGTGCAATTTTTTTGGTGTGATTCCACGTATTCCTCTGGAGTTTCGGTGATATCTTTTAACATAGTGATCAACAGACACCCATTGTTTATATTTTCTCTCTTCCATCGCCATGAAGTCCAAACTTTCCAAATAATTTTTGATTCTGACCTCTCGCGGGCATCTTTTGCATCGGTGCATCATACAATCTTCATTGTCCATGCTGCAGATGGATAAAGACATTAATTTTTTGTAGTCTAAACCTTTAATGCCTAGCTAATGCTGATATTTGTAGTTTCGGATTTTGGTGATGCGTACATACGCAGACACTGTGAGTTCCGCTTTGTCCCGCAAGCACGCACCACGATGGTCGAAGATGAGCAAAGGTACTAAAGCCTATTTTGGGATTTTCATAATTTTTTTGCATATTCAGCATATAACTCTTTCAAGTTACACAATACCAGTCTTTTTTTTTTTATTTTTTCACCCTCTTCATTTATTGCAAACTTATAATCTTTGATTCCCGGGCACATCCTACTATATTCATCATTTTCATAAAACTCCCGAATGGTTTTTTCATTTCAGCTGTGACGACCTTCCCTTTCATCATGTTTGGAATGTTAGGAAGAATCCCAAACTGTTTTTGAAGATTGTGGCTCTTATGCACCATATACTTTGTTACTCCAAAGAAGTCAGCAGTTTTTTCAATGGGATAGGGATACAATGATAGTATTTGTAACCTAAGATTGTGATCATTACTTGCTTGAAATTTCTCCTTTAATTCTTCCATAACCTTTTGATACCTGAAATAAAGTGTATTTGACATTAAGTTTAATTAGTATATTTTTAATTAAACTTTTAATAAAATATATGTATTATATTGTCCGATTATAAAAATGTAAACAGATAAAACTTAATTTAGTATATACTTCGATGACTGTATTAAATTTAATTTAAAATGTAAAATTTCAATAAATATGTCTGAAAAGTAGTCTTGCATCTCTAAATCATCTTCCAAACAACTTTTTTGGACGGACTAGCTTCAGAATAGTCAATAGGAGCCCCATAAGCAGCTTCAAAACTTTGTTTAACCTTTTCTGTTGTCGATCTGAATTTTGTAGAAGCCTTTATCTGTTTTTGTCCTAGCTTCAATCCAGCTGTAAAACAAATTCATAAATTTAGGTTGCGTGAAATTATCAAATATTTTGTATATATATGTATTCAAGTGCTGATGCTAATATTTAAAAACAGAAAACTACGAATTTGGCATTAAGAAACAAATGTCCTGAATGGAGTCTCTATTGTTTTATTACCTGTTTTAATAGGGCTTTCATCAAATAAAAGTAAAATATTGTCGCTGAGCAAATCTCTATTGAATTGCCTGTCTTGAACGACAAATTCTTCAAATGGTGGTGGATTCGTGGAATTGCTACTGCTTCGCTCCATACATTCGTTAAGTATGTCTGGCTCAGGTATTGGTGCAGGTTCCGGCTCTCTGGATGAACGTTGAACATGTTGAAATGGGGGCGCGATGCCGGTAAGTGTATCTGTGTAAAGATGTGTTTGCGTTACTCACCTACTGGATACTCTGTTAGTGGGGTCACGGCAGCTGCTCCTGCTTGCTGAGATGGGAGATTTAGCTACCAGTGAGGACCACCCAGAGGGCCCTCAATTGAGTAAAAATCCTTTGACCAGCACCACCCACACTGCGAAGAATAAGAGAAATGAGGTGAGCAAGTTACCAATTTTAGTGTGGTTGAGATTATGTCAGATAGGCAGCTCCTACCAATCTGAACTGGGTTCTCACCTTCAAGATCTCTGGGGCATAGCCAGTCTGCCTCTTTTAACGACTTACTCTTCGGTTTATGGTGGAAGGATTTAAGAAAAGTAAAATGTCCTTTGCTTAATTTAATCAACGAAACAACAATAACACTTACAAGGTTAACTGCTTCAGCAGGCAAGTTTTTACAGGTAACTAAAGAAAATCTGAACAATTTTATTGATCATACACCAATGTGTATTCAGAACCAACTAAGCACTTGAAAAAAAATTATTACTACATAAACAAAAGAAATAAACATCATTAGTCCCATACCACACACAAAAATGTCAACATAAAATAAAACCATTAAATTATTGGCCATCACCAGCCCATTACCACACAAAGGAGACAAGACTTACAGAAAAAAAATGGAACTTAATAACTAATGCAAAAAAACAAAGAATATTAGTCACTAGGGCAAGGTCAATGCGTGTTACCCAAACTGTATAAACCTGATAAGTCCCAGATGTGTCACTTTAAATGCCACTTCATCTCACAATCAATAAAAGTATTCTTGGCTCAATCAGTACAAACAAAAGCAATGTTTATAACAAAAAAAACTGTGTGAACACTGGCTTCAGCATTTGTGCAGGCATTGGGGAAGAAAAAGCTTTGTCCAAATTCATTTCAATAAACAAATGTCCCAGCCAAAAACAAATCCCTGATAAAGAAAAAAAAACCAACAACATTTAGAGATTATCCCCTCAGCACTGTCATCAGTGGACCCACAGGAATCCATGAGTGCAATGATGCCAGAAAAGGGAGCAAAATTGACAATGATAATTAATGTTCTAAAATTTTGGGATATGTATTTGCATTAATAAGTTGCTCATAAGGCAGTTAAAAGTACAATTTAGTTCACAGCCTGAGAAAGATCAACATCCATTGTGATGCATGTTGATAACTGAAGTTAGGTTCTTCAACAAGGTCTTTATAAAGGAAATCAGGCATTCAAAAATGATTATGATATTTACATGATAATTTTAAGTGATCCAAATATGTGACATGGTTCTTATAGCTAATGGTTAAGCAATACAAAACACCAATGGTAACAACAAGACTATAGGATCACCTACCACACCATCAAGGAGAAGTGAGATGCTTTCCCGTCTCTTGATATGGGCATATGATTGCCTGAAGCTTCTGATTCTCTATGCTGAGAGAATTTCAAAGCTGTTATACTCAGGCATATGATTGCCTCAATGTTTTTTAACATTCTCTATATTGAGAGAATTTCAAATCTGTTATAATCAATTGAAAAGAGAAGAAAAACATTTTTAGTAACTCTGAAGGCTTGGCTTTCTAAGAAAGCTCTGGCCCAATGGGGATTACTGAAACCTCCCAGGCCCAACTGAGGGGTTTGGGAGCTCTCAGGAATCCTTCCCAATAGTGGAGTTCCCACCAACTTGGGGTGTTAACCATACCATCTCAATGTTCTAATACAATTGGCTTCTTTTTAATTGTGACATAGCAATTGCTGCATAGTAATTGATTTTCTTCCAAAATTCCATAGCTTGCAGCTGCCATGGCAGAGTTTACTTTTTTGATGTTACAGAAAATTGTTCTTGAGTATTTTTCATAGGATCGCAACAAAATTTTGTGTTTTGAGGCATTTTAAGTGTTAGGTAAATTTACGTATACTAGAAAATTAGGTGTACTGTATACTGTACTGAAAATCTGGAAAGAAAGCAAAAAAATTTTAAAATTTGGAGGATTTTTTTTTTTCATAATAATCGTCGATAAGCTGACTTTTTATTACTTATTATGGTGTACATATCAAAAACATTTTTTATTCCTGGTCTTTTTTTCGAAAAATATCTTCACTGCCAAATCGCAAAAAAAAATTTCTAAAAAATCAATTTTATTTTTGTTACCCTAAAAAAATGATACATATTTAGAAACTAGTTAATTTTACATATTTTATCATTTAAGACTTACTACACTACCACAATTAGGAGCTGAGATATTTACGTTTGAAAATTATTGGTTTTTTCATTTGACCAAAATTTGGTCAAGCCATAAAATTTGACCAACTTGACCAATTTTCAAAAAAATTCAGATTTTTGTAATTTGGACCTAAACCAACCCTCACACCAAGTTTCATGAATTTTGAAGAGGTTACTGTGTACTTCATTTGTCTATTTCTCGTAGAATTACCCAAAAATAGAAGCAACTTTAGTTTAAAGAAGTGCCATTTATAATATTTCATGTTTATTTCATTATTAAATCATATAATCTACCATTTGTATTATTTATTCCGTCAATATGAGCGTACTCAGCTATCTATCATTTGTACATCATTTATACCATGAACATAAGTGTTTGTGCTCCACATGTGGCACACAATGGTAGAGCAACTTTATTTGAAGCCATATATCCAATTTAAACACTTTGTTTAAAATCATAGTAGATACACTAACATTTTCTAGAATGCAGTTGTGCACCATGAGTGGTACATGATGGGCAGTAAAAAAAATTGCAAATGTACCACCGATGGTGCACAATGTCACGAATGTGTTAATCAACAAAACAAAAATAACACTTACAAGGTTAACTGCATCAGCAGGCAAGTTTTTACGGGTAACTAAAGAAAATATGAACAAATCTTATTAATCATACACCAATGTGTATTCAGACCCAACTAGGCACTTAGAAAAAGAAATATTACTACAAAACAAAAGAAACAAACATCATTAGTCCCATACCCCACACAAAAATGTCAACATAAAATAAAACCATTAAATTATTGGCCATTACCACACAAAGGAGACAAGACAGAAAAAAAAAAAGGAACTTACATAACTAATACAAAAAAAACAAAGAATATTAGTCACTAGGGCAAGGTCAATGAGTGTTTACCCAAATTGTATAAACCTGATAAGTCCCAGATGTGTCATTTTAAACTCCACTTCATATCACAATCATTAAAGGTATTCTTGGCTCAATCAGTGCAAACAAAAGCAATGTTTATAACAAAAAAATATATGAATACTGGCTTCAGCATTTGTGCAGGTATTGGGGAAGAAAAAGCTTTGTCCAAATTCACTTCAATAAGCAAATGTTCCTGCCAAAAACAAATCCATGATAAAGAGAAAAACAAAACCAAAAAAAAAAACAAACATTTAGAGATTATCCCCCCAGGACTGTCATCAGTGGACCCACAGGAATCCATGAGTGCAATGATGCCAGAAAAGGGAGCAAAATTAAACAATGATAATAATTAAGGCTCTAAACTTTTGGGATATGTATTTGCATTAATATGTTGCTCATAAGGCAGTTAAAGGTACAATTTAGTTCACAGCCTGAGAAAGCTGAAAATCTATTGTGATGCATATTGATAACTGAAGTTAGGTTTTTCAACTTTATAAAGGAAATCAGGCATTCAAAAATGATTATGATATTTACATGATCATTTTAAGTGATCCAAATATGTGAGACATGGTTCTTATAGCTAATGGTAAAAACAAGACTGAATACCAATGGTAAAAACAAGACTGTAGGATCCACCTACCACACCATCAAGGAGAAGTGAGATGCTTTCCCATCTCTAGAAATAGGCATATGATTGCCTCAAGGTTCTGATAATTCTCTATAATGAGAGAATTTCAAATCTGTTATAATCAATTAATTTAAAAGAAAAGAAAAAAAACATTTTTAGTAACTCTGAAGGCCTGGCTTTCTAAGAAAGCTCTGGCCCAATGGGGATTACTGAAACCTCCCAGGCCCTATTTGAAGGGTTTGGAAGCTCTCAGGAATCCTTCCCAATAGTAGAGTTCCCACCAACTTGGGGTGTTAACCACACCATCTCAATACAATACAATTTAATAATACAAAATTTTCCTCAGTTCTCCCTTGGAAGCACAGAAAATAAAAAACGTATTAAAATCAGAAAATCTGAATCAATTTTTGAATTGGTACAAGGACATTCCCGCCTTGGTTCTTTTTGGCACCTCCTTTCAATGATTGTTTAACAATGCGTAACAAGAATTGTTTTTGCTTCTCATCCTTGACTGATTCATTGAATTGCTTGATTAATGCAGTTCCCTTCTCTGCTGTGTCATTTTTGGTGTACTCCTCTACGTTGTTGACATCTCTGATGCTGAAGTTGTCGAAGAATGTCTGTCCTTTGAGTGATGAAGTTGCTCAGATCCTTGCCTTCAAAAGTCAGGTTTTTCCACTTGAGTCATTTGAGTTCCTTCCTCAATGCAGGTTTGTTCAAGGCCTGGAACATCTTTTCTTTCTCATTTGGCGATATCCATTCATCAAGGAAAGCCAAACCAACTAGTCTCCAAGAGATACCATAGATGTCTTTTGGCAACTCTCAAAGCAGCCTGGCCCAGGTCCTTGTTTGGATATGAAATCAACAGTTGAATCATGTCTCCATCATTTTTTGGGGCCCACCTACTGACCACTGCCTCATGCCAGAACCAGACATAAATGAAACACGTAAAAAGGGTGACATTGTGCAATCCTTTCACCTCTCAGTTGGTGAGTTCCAGTTGCTCCTGGAACAAAACCATTTTCAGCACATAGATAGCTTTTGCCATCCACCTGGCTTGATGATGGGCTCCTGGAGTCCTGAAGGAGAACTCGGCTCCACCCCAGCCTCCAAGGAAAAGGAGTGACAGCTCGAGGAGTTCCTAATAATCTTCTCTCGGGTGACATGAACTTTCAATGACTCCATGACTATAACTCACCATCCTGATTCGTTCATCTTCCAAGTACCTAGTCACCTAGTGGCTGGCTCTTCTTCATCGATCATGGTTTTGAAACAATTTTTGTTAATAAAGTCCCAATGCTCCTGAAATTGTTGAAACAACAGGATTTCGGATTACTTGCTGGCCCCAGGGACTTATGAAAGACCTCCTTCAAAATGAGCTCATAAATGTGGTGATGGCAAGGGCCATGACTCCAGATTTGAAAAAATTTACTGGAGCACAGCTCTGAATTTACTTTTTTTCCCCTTACACCACTAGATAGGTTAATGATAGTAAACTCTTGAATTGACGACATACCAATTACAAATTGTTTTAGCTAAACATAATAATACAATAATGTACAGTTTATAACTAAGTTTATTTATTCATTGCAGCAGCAACAGTGGACGATGTTAGACCTTGCATGTAGGCATTTGTTGTGAATTTACCGCCATGTATGCTTGGCCACTGATCAATGGCTTTCTGTGTGATCATTACAGCAGATCCAATGCCTGGAGCTGGACCCTCCTTCACAATTCTGCACAGCTTAGTCAAATGAGATGGCTTAATGGATCCTTTGTGTTCAACAATGTAACCAAGAATGGAGAATGTCCCTTCAGCTGGTGCTTCACTCCAGGCAGTTGATCCATCTTTATCAAAATGCTTTAATCTCTCTCTGATTCCTTTCCACAGCTGTTCTATATATTCTGTCAGCCAATTTATCACTGAGTCTTTTGTAAAACTACTTTCAGATCTGGTTCTGGATGGTCTAGCAACTTCAGCAACCTGGTAGTAATCAGAACGTTTCTTGATGTATTTGTAAACTTCATTTAGGATGTAATCCTCAGCTGTTAGTTCCTTTTGCTGCCCTGTGGTATCGTGCTTAAATTCAGAAACTACATCATTTGCATTTCCTCCATTAGCTAATTTGGAAATTGTTTCCATCACTCTTAACATAACAGTTTTCCCTCCTTCTTTATAAAATATATTTTCTACAAATTCTGCACTAACCTTGGTTTTTTGAGCTACTTGCAACATAATCTTTGTTATATAGGAAATCAATACATAGAACTTGACACTAATTTCTTTCTCTTGTGGATGATAAAAAAAACATAATTTTCCACAAATCTGTCAAATTGATCAAATTCGTAATTAACCATGCGAGTATCAGATTTGAGTTTTGGTCTCTTAAAACCAATGATATTGTCAAGAACCATATTGGTATAGTCAAGGCCTGATCTCAGATTTGAAGAGTGATTCTGAATAAAGTCTAAAAGCTCACTTAGTTTACAAATTTTCTTCAATGCATCAACGTGGGCTCTGTTCACAAGATGCATTAAGTCCCATCGAAATTTGAAATTTTCTCCAAACAACTTTTTCATTTCGTTTTTAAATGGCTCGTTGTCCTTACAAAAAGCCCCATCTCCAACCATTCCAGATACCTTGGATTTAATTGCTTCTTCAGATAGTTTCAAGTGATTAGGAGACTTCAACACACCAAAAATTTCATTGGCCAAATAAACTCCTGATTTGCTGCGTACTAAATTTATCCCAGCAAGTTTTACAGTCTTATCTTCTTCACTCATAACTAATACAACTAGCATGCTTAATCCCAAAATTGTTCCAATGTCAGCTGTTATTGTTACTGAAGTTTGTTCTAAGAACCACTTTACACTTTGTTCTTTAAGTTGATTATCTAATAGCTCACAAATTGTCTCGCACGCATGTGTGCTATGATTCAAATTTCCAACCTCACAACCTGACCTATGTAATACAGCTAGAAGTACTGGATATAGAGCCCATGCAGTGTTTGTTTTCATTATGTAGTATAAGATGTTGCCACATAAGTCTTCTATGCGTTTAGTAGTGTTCCGAGAAGATGTTTTCATCACTTCATAAACAGCAGCTCTTTGATGATGCTGAAGTTTAATTAAATGTCTCTTCAGGTGGGTTTTCAGATTTCTAAACCATCTCTCTTGATTTTTTCCTTGTTTGCATACATAGGTTAAATCTTTAACATTGAAGTAACCTTTTATGTTAGAATGTTTGTCTGAAGCACATGCTTTGGGGTCTGTGCAAGCTATGCAATATAATGTAAACATTTTATCATCAGAAGCATCATCAATATCTTCTTGATTATCATCATCTTCATCCTCAACAGCTATATCTACATCAGGCATATTAGTGTCACTATTTGCAATGTTTTCCATTATATCACTTGGTACTGAAAATGAATCATCAGCATGCCCTAGATCCTTCTTTTCCACCAATTTGAATGTAGATTTGATCAAATCATTGTTCAGGATTTCTTGTATTGATTTACACTTGCTTAAATGGGCTATGGAAATGTCAAATTTGTTGCTTTTTGCTTTATTAGATTTGGATGCAACACTTGAACTTGAAGGCATATTTTGACTCTTCTCTTTATTAACCACAACAGCTTGGTGAGTTTCTTTTGTTAGGCGCAAAATTGCATTCAATGTCTTCTGGATTTGGGAATTTTCAAATTCCTCTAAAGCAGTTTTGTTAGTCTGATGCGCAGATTCCTCACTTACCTTTTGTTTCTTAGGTGGAGGAGAAGCACTTTCTTCAGTCTGTGAAACATCTAGTGAAAAAGTTTCATTTTCTAGATTAGCAGTTGATGAAGTTGGTTCATTTTTCTGAGGTCTAGCACTAGCACATTTTGTGAACAAACTAAATGACTGCTTTGCCATATCTCTTTGCTGCACTTCATCCTGGTATGTCTTTACTGTAATATCTAAGCTGTGGGCCCAAACTCTGGGACCTCTTGTATTGTAACAAATATTTTTTTTTGGAATTAAAATGTTCCTCCCAGTTTTGCTTCTTTGAATATTTGTTCTTGCATTGACCACAAAAGTAACCCCTTTTAACACCCTCACTTTTCTCTCCAACTTCATCAATATTAGGATCCATTATTGATTATTGACTACCTGAAAAAATACAAAATAAGTAAAAGTTAGTAAATATAGTATGGTAAAAGTGAGTAAAAGTAAGTAAATATAGTACAATGAAAGTAAGTAAAAGTAAGTGCTTTAAACTTAGTAAAAGTAAGGAAGAGTAAGTAAAAGTAGGTACGTTAAAGTAAGTAAAAGTAAGTTTAAACTTAACTAAACTTTTCAATTCTAGAGTCATGGTGGATTACTTAAAACCGCACAAGTAATTATCTGGCCAATTTATCAAACCTGGCCGAGATCAATGGAACATAGTCCAATCCTGATAATTTTATATTAAAAAAATATACGTTTTAATAAAATTTTAATTATCAAAACATTGAAGCTTAACAAAAAATAAAAATAATTGTTAAATATGGAATTACCAACTAAACTTAAAATAACTAAATTTGTAATTTAAAAAAATTGGTTTGTACAAGAACGTATACGCAAAAAAATTGCATAACATCTAGCGGATGAACAAAACCCAAACCCAAATTTACTTTTTCTCATGGTCAAATTTACTGGAGCAATGCTCCCAAGATCCCAGGAATCTGGAGTCATGGGCAAGGCAACCACAAGAGCGACTGACCAAGGAATTGTTCAATCCTCATACATACCCCTTGCAGAAGTCTGGTATTGGATGCCATAGTGTCAAATGAGAGGCTAATGATGTGGTCCTGAATTCCAAATCGTTGCAGCTCCTGGATGACGGCTCGAGCCATTTGTTCACCAGTACCATCATCCTGGGCAACAGGCACTCTTAAGATGATGCTCGAACTCCTTCCCTGTTACCACAACAGCTACTCTGTCTTCCAAGCTTCTTGAGCAGGGGTGGGCAACCCTGTCACCAATCACCACAAGTGGCGAATTGGCCTTGTGAGTGTGGTGAATTCGAGTTTGCCTTGTTTTGGCCCTAAATAAAATGCAACAAACCCTTTTCTCGACAGTGTTACTGGTTGCAATTTAACATTTTCTATTCCATTCTCAGACTGACTCATTGACATAATGCTACCAGCTGATACTCTCCACCACTATTTGATTTAGTCAGGGCCTGACTGTGACTATAGGTGTGGTTGCTTCTGTTTCAAGTGTGTGATTTTTACATTTTCCTCTGCCCCAGTCATTAACAAAGTATTTTCTGTATTGTTATAATTAATTTCAACATTTTCATCGTAAATGGATAAGTGGATTATTTGAAAATGAGGTGAACCAGCAGATGATAATGCCGAGCTAAGTAATGTAGACAAACTCATTGATTTAGAAGTTAGTGTTAAAAGGGGAAAGATGGGCAAATGAAAAAATGTGACACAAGAATTTCAAAAAAGCTGTGAGCTGGAATTTATAGTGATGCAAGTAAATGAAAAGCTGGTGTGCCTTCTATGCAAAAAAAGTTTTCAGTGAAAATAAGGCAGACAGTTTGAAGAAATCACATTGAGTTCAAATATTCAGCCAACATTTTTGAGACTTCTCAAACAAAATCATTGTGAAATTTCGCATTAAATTTTCTCATTTTTTTCATCACTTGTGTATAAAGCAGTTGTGAGTAGTCAAAATGTACATGTTTTGAGTAAACCTGTTTAAACAGTTTTTCATTTTATATTTCGATTTATCAACCTATTTTCTTAACTTATGCACGGTGTGGTGAATTTTACTTTCATTCACCACACCTGTGGCTAAATTGAAGAAATGGTTGCCCACCCCTGTTCTAGAGCTTCCGCAAGCAGCTTGCTGTCCCAGTGCAGAACTAACAGAGGTGGATCTTTGAAGATCGACTCCTCAAGTTGTTTGGCCATTTTCTCTTGATACTTGGCACATGCTTGATGAACAGTTGATGGTGAAATAATAATCTGCGATACATCTTGTCCGAGACTTTTAGCAGTTGCAATGAAGGAAGTGCTTGCTATCCCAAGTAGCCACGAGTGTTGGATCAAGTGTGTTCTTGGAATGACAAGGTGACTTAGAGGCTAATGGAGCAGCAAAATCATCATCATCATCATTATCTGTTGTCGCCATTGAGCTAGACGATGTGCTATCCAGCTTCATTTTCTTGAAGATCTTTTCAGCTTCTTCAGCATGCTTTTGTTTTCGAAGTTCAAGTTTCTTAGCTGCTGCTTCTTTCCATTTGACAGCCATGGTGTGTTTCCTATCCACCCGAGCCATTGAAGAACTCATTCTGTCCTCCCTCTGGGAGGACAAGAAAACTTTGTCCTCCTCCAGAACTGAACTCATGCTCATCACACCTTGACAAGTGATGTTGAAAAAGGTCAGCAAGGTCTCCCTTCCACACCTGATGCTTCATAATGTACAGCTTTAGTGTAGCAGCTCTAATGTTCTTCTCTGTCTTTATGGGGATATTCACATTCTTCCAAACTTCTTGAAGCTTGATACTCGTAGACTTGATGGCAAGGGGGATTGTTTCCTTCAGCTCCAGGTGATGGTACATAAAGCAGAGGAGGACTCGCTCCCGGGATGGCAATCTTGCTCCTAAGAGCTCTTCGACTGGAATATTTTCAATCAGCCAGATCATCTTTCTTTCCATTTTCAACACTTTTTGCACCTGTGAAAGAAAACATTACAATATGTTGAAAGTTGGGAAGTTCTCGAGATTTGGTTACAAAGGGCCAAGGTATCAGGTGACATAAGTGTGCAACCTCTAAATGGTGTTCAGTTTGCTTCAAATTTGATACATATGCTTTACAGATCATAAGCCACACACACACACACAGCTTTGAAACATCATGGAATGAGATGGTTTGACTAGTGAATAATGGTACCAAAATTTAATAATTTAGATAAATATCTCAATAAGTAGGAATTTCTGCCAAAATTAGTATAAAATAAAATATAGTAAAACGTTTATTATCCAGCAAGCTTGGGGATTAGGCCATTCTGGTTGTCTAAATTTTCTGGTTATCTGAGGGTACCATTGACCTAGGAAAAACCAATGGACTAAAACTCAAATTTTGGCTATACTGCACTGTACACCAATGTGTAAACGATATTGTAATCAACATAAACACTATGCTAAGTACCGTATGTATGGGACAATTGAAACAAGTTAAATTTAGTTTTCAAAAATGTTAAGGACTGTTCTAGATTTTTCCAGATGGCATCAAAAAGCTTCCCAGTTTCTAGATTGATGAATTGTATTGACCTAATATGAAATTTGCCAGTTTCTAAAGTTTTGCATAGTGCAGGTTTTACTGTGTTCTTGTTTTGTTTTTCACTTTTTTTGCTCTATCTCACTATATAAATATCAATATAGAGTTTGGTGGATGTGTTCTACTGAATCTTAACCAAATCTTGCAAAATATCAATCTCAAGTCAGCTAATTAGCATATAACTATTTACTACTACCAAAGTAGTCTACATAACTTAAGTAAGAATATACCCTAGTTACACTCTACAAACTATCTCTTGAATCATGAAAGTGTCCAAATTTTTCCTAAAATTAACTACTTAATTAATGAGCTACTATTGCCCACATCATATGGCAAATCATTCCAAAAGTCTTCTACAAAGTATTTTTGTAGATAGAGTACTTAACTTAGTTTACTTAGTAGAATTCCACTTGTTAGTAGTGCAGCTGAGGTGGGCCTCCACTGTCTCCAGGCAGCTCCAGTCTCTGTTGCTCTTGCAGCAACTGTGGAAGGGAGTTTGAGCTGGAGCTAGTGTAGCCTGGAGTAGGTGACTGGTCTGGAAGATGCTTCAACCAGTTGTCCAATTGCCACTTGAACTTGTCTGGTGAAACTCCTGTTAGGTTATGTATCCTCTGTGGGGGACAGTTGAAGAGTCGAGCCCCAGTGAAAGGAAAGCTGCTGTGTCTTGAATGTCTTCACCGTCACTGTGGAACCATCTGCCCATCTCACTTGGCATAACCTACCCAACCTGGGGTGATGATTCACCTGCATCTCCACATTGGGGACAGTACCCTACAGGATCTTCCGCACATGTATAATGGTGTATCTTTCCCTCCTTCATTGTAGGGAGTATAATTTCAATTGCTGGAGACTATCCCAGTAATTGAGTTGTACTCCTTGGATCCTGCTGCTGACTTGTCTGTGGACCCTCTAGATTAATAATATCAGTCACTTTGTGTGGGGACCACAGCTGCCAGCAACATTCTAGTATAGGAAGGACCAGTGCCTTCTATAGTGTCTGCATACAATCCTGACTTTTAGTTTGGAAGGTTCATAGTATCCATCCAGTTAATTGCCTAGCTGTGCCTGTTATTTCCTCAATGTGGTGATAGAAAGTGCCATTACTGCTAATGTGCAGGGATGGGGTCAAATACAATTGCCCAAATACAAATATAGATACAAATACACTTTTTTTTTATGGCCAAATTCAAATACAGATACAAATATTCGAATTTATAAATCCCCAAATATAAATATGAAGCTTCAAATACAAATAAAATGCAAATACAATTTTTACTGTATTTGCAAATTTTGTACCAATTTCATCCTAAATATAAACGGATAATATTTACTTGACTTCGGCTACCCCTCAAGTAAGACAATACTGGTATAGTACTTATTGTATAAAACTTAACATTGCAATACTTTGGCTTTTATCAAAGTAGACTTCATTTTCACACCAAGGCAAGAAAAGTAACAAATTCCTCTTGTTTATTATTTTTATTAGAGAAAATTATTTCACACTTCTTGATATTTCTGCACTTTTGCATAATTAAAGAAAATAAATTCATATTTCTCAATGTTTGATTTTTACTGTTCATATCAATTTGTAGTTATATGCACAGTTATATTACATTAGTGTGTTTGACTGTATTTGAAGCAAATACGGCAAATAAAAGGCTCAAATACAAATATGCAGCTTTTTAAATTCTCATACAAATGCAAATATCCATTTTTGTGTATTTGTAAATACAAATACGTATTTGACCCCATCCCTGCTCATGTGCACCCCTGGATCCTTAACATGTTCTTCAGAGTTCAGCTGGATATTATGGCAATGGTATGGTACTGGGTAGAGATCTGTAATAGTTCATTATATCTCTATCTTGAGTTCAAATATGTCACAATTCAATGCCATGTTGTTTTCAGCTGCCCATTGGAGCACTTTATCAAGCTCTTGTTGCAGCTCTGTGTCCTCATGACTACAGACCCACTTGTTGATTCTTGTGTCATTAGCAAAGGATGTTACTGCTAACTGTTGGAGATTATGGTCAATATCTTCAATCATTGCAAGGAAAAGAAGGGGCCCAACTACTGATCCCTGAGGTACCCTGCTAGCTACACTGCTCTCCTTCAACAGCTGACCACTCACACTGACCTTCTAGGTCCTGCCAGTAAGAAAGTTACAAATCCACCTGCCAAGGTTTCCACAAATACCATGTCTCTCGAGTCTGTTTTCTAATTTTCTTATTATACCCATGAATTATCCCATCAGCCTCTAGTGAGAAAAAGTTATGTATGGTACATATAAATTGTCTAAACCTGAAAGCATCTTGAACATCTGTATCATATCTCTCCTCCTACAATGTCTCTCAAAACTAAACATAACTAGTTCCTTTAATCTTTCCTTGTATTCCAATCTTTTTAGGTTAGGAATAAGCTTGGTTGCCTTACATTGCACACCTTCAAGCATATTGGTATCATGTCTAAGGTGAGGGGGACCAGGCTTGAATGTAGTAGTGTTGGATGGGGTGATTTGGACCACTGTAATTTTAAAAAAATATAAGAATTAAAACGTAATTTTAAAGTTCTCCTCACACAGCCCAGACATTCATCTGTGATGCACAACTAGCATGAAATGTTCAAAACTAGTCTTTAAGAGTACCCTGACCATTCTTCTAAAACCCAGAAAAATAAGTTCAGAATTATCCCCCCCCAAATTTCAGATATTTTGCTGACTTTCTTGCTATGGCCAAACTATATAATGCATTTCAAAACTAAAACTAGTGTGCCTATAGCAGAAATGTTCTAGTTCACTTTTCAAATGTTAAAAACTTTAAGTTTGTACTTTTTTCATAATAGCTAAAAGAATTTTGGTTCAGTTCATCCCATCTAAACCAGTGTGTCTGGGGTGGATCAGACCACCACCTTGGGGCCTATCAATACATAATATTGGTGTCTTGCGAGCAATCTGATCATGCTGTTTCAATGCATGATAATGGGTCATGCTTGTTTCATTTGGAAACAACTTTTCACAACATTTTTTAATATAGCTCACTGAAGAAAATAGTTGGTTTAATTTTTTTATCACAAACACCCATGAATCTAAGCTGACAAACATTACCATTATTTTATATATCCATGTATTTGTTAATTTTTTTATTGATGGAAGAAGTTGCTGTGATGCTTGTTAACAAATGCAGCCTCCACAGTCAGGTTAAGTGATATTTACATAAATCTCTAGGGGTGCACCGGATATGAATTTTTCATATATATGTCATATGTCGGATATGGCCATTAGGGTGTGTCAATTTTGTCAATTTTTTTCAAATCAATTTTGGTAGTGAAAATATAGTCTCTTCATGTCAAAACTTGAAATTGGCCAACCAAAATGAAATAAAATAACCCTTACCTACATCAATTTTACCTTAAAGTTTCAGAAATTGACTCTTACTAAATAATAGAACATAAATTGATTAACTATTCATCTGTCACAGAATTATCCCACTGATCGCATATGGAGTATTTTCAAGGTCATATAGTTGTTGTACAAGTCACAACATGAACAGAACTGTCCCTCACTCTCAGTCCTCAGTTGCCTCTTAGATGTCATACATGGTGGTTTGCTGTTGTACCTACTTCATAGTTATTCTACTAGACGAATACTACAGTTTAACTGTAAGTATGGATTATTGATTATTACAATTATTTATCATCATCATATTCTTCTGTCTAATTAGTATGTTGTAATCCCATGAAATATTTTTTTATTGAATTTTAGAACATCAAATGACTAAACTTTGAAACAATGAATGAAACATTGTAATTGATATAAAATACTTACATGTTTTTCTTTCTTTTCAGATATTCCTAAGATGCCAAAATTGAAGACAAGAGGTCAGTCGTCATGCCACCTGAGCCTGTTAGTTGGTACAGGCAAGGAGCTTCCCATATCAGAACTACCAACAGTGCGAGACATGCTGAGACTAGGGTTACTCCTTCGTGAACAAAATACAAAGGATAGAAGGAACAACACAGAGAAAGAGCTCATAAGGGACATGATTCCCCTTCTTCTGCATCAATGGAAAAAAGCTAATGTGTTATTCAAACCACCTGTACTCAATCAGTATAGAACTATTGAGCGAAAATTAACAAAGCTGTGGCACAAAGCAGTTGAGACATCACTTGGTAAAGGAAAACTAGCAAAGAAAAATAAATTTCTGCACACACTTGATACTCTTCTTGACATTTTTAACTGCCAGTGTCCCATAGAGTTGTGTTCTGAAGCCAATTGTTCTCCCTCATGCAGAAGAGAAGCTCACCCTCACATTGATTGTCGCTGTCCTCGTGAGAAGAAGATCCCTGTTTTGGAGCTGGCTTTCATAAAGGTGCAGAGAACAAAGGCAGGAGGCCAAGGAAGTATGTAGATTGGTTCGGCAGATTATTCAGAAACCAAGAAACAGATTGTTATTGCTAAGAAAAAAGAGAAAATCTGAGAGAGGGAAGAAAGGAAGAAAAAGAAGAGTGAAGAAGCCACCCAAAGAGATGAAGAGCTCTATCAAGAGGTTTCTCACTTCTTTGAAAGCTCTTCAGATGAACAGAAAGAAGCAACATCAGATGATAGCTCCAAAATGCCATCTGAACCTTCGCCAAAGAGAATGAAATACAACACTAAAGACATCTCAAACATTGCCCTTGCCAGTATTTGGCACCATATGGGGCTATGAGAGACTGCAGAGATTGCCACTGCCGCTTGGATAGATGCAGGCCTCATCAGCCGAGAGGATACATCCTTAGTGATAGATCATAATAAGATAAGAAGAGCACAAGAAAAAATAATGAAGGAAATATCTGATCAGCATGAAAAAGATTTGAAGGAGGAAGGTCTCTCTTGCCTTTTGCTTGATGGAAGAAATGACACAAAAGTTCTCCTAGAGGTAGAGGGAATGGACAGAAAGTTTCCCGGTCTCATCAATGAAAAACACTACTCTGTGTGTTCCGAACCTGGTGGCCACTATTTGTTTCACTTTGTTCCTGAAGCAGAAGTAGAAGGCAAGAAACATGCAGAGGCAATTGCTGATCAAATATGTTGGCTTCAAGAAAGAAGACTTGACAGTTCACTGCAGGCCGTTGGTGGAGACTCAACTGCAGTGAACACTGGATGGCAGGGCAGTGTTATGACGCATTTAGAGAAAAAACTTGGAAGAAGGCTTGTTTGGATTGTGTGTGATTTGCACACAGGGGAACTACCTCTTCGTCATCTCATCCAGGAACTTGGTCCTACAAAGAGCAACAAGAAGTGGTCAGGCCCCCTTGGCAACATGCTAGATGAAGCAACAGAATTAGAAATAAATACAAAATTTCCAAAGGTCAAAGTAGGCCCTCCCCTTCCAGTGTTGTCTGAAGAAGTTATCAAAGACCTCAGCATGGATCAATCTTACGCTTATTGTATTGTATTCAAGTAATCAGATCAGGAGAGTTGCCTCAAAATCTGGCTCTCTTAGAGATTGGACCCGTAAGTCACAGTCGTTGGTTAACTACAGCGATTTGTTTCTGCAGGATTTGGGTTTCCAAACATTCACTGAAGGGCAAAATGCTACAGAATTTGATGTTGATTGTTGAATTTATTATTGGGTTTTATCTTCCTCACTGGTTCAATGTAAAACTTAATCCAATGTAGATGGAGGGGCCCAGCCACATCTTGTTTCAATTACAGCTACTGAGAACCCAAAGGAAAGTAGTGGTGGACATTGTGTTACCTGTGGTGAGAAGGTCTGCTTGGTATGCTAGGCCAGAGGCAGTTTTGCAAGCAATACTCTGCAGCCAATGTACCAAAGAGTGAACTGAGGCTATGGAAATCATTCTAAAGCTTAGAGGAACATCACTAGATGATGACCAGCTGGGAGACTGCTCTGTTCAGACAAGGAAGGTAACTCTGATAAATGTCAATGCCACGAAATTGTCAGAATTAGTTAACCTGAGTTCGGAAGTCTCTGAGCCACCACTGACAACATGTATAACAAACAAAGATTTACCACAACTTAAAGAGGCCCCAATGCAAGTGCCAAAGTGGCCTTCTCACACTCAGAGTGTGGAGAGATGTGTGAAAATGGTCACAGAAGCAGCTAGTCAAGTTTACAGTCACGAGAGGCGAGAAGGCTACATCAAAGCGCAAGTAGCAAGCCGAATGCTGATGTCAAGAAACTGCAGCAAAAAGGACATGACTGCATTGGTTACTTTCAAATAAAGACTGAATGATATCTTATTGCTGCTTTAAATGTTGATAGGATGTTTGCGCACATTTGTTATTTTGTTACAAATTTATGGAAAAATAGAATTTTTGAATTAAAATTGATGTAGGTAGGAGTTATTTTTTATTGTTTTTGAAGCAAGGATATTATTTTGTATGCCAAATGATTACATTAAATTGCTACCAAATCACATGATTTTTCAATTTAGTCATTTCACCCCCAAAATTGACACACCCTAATGGCCATATCTATCTGGCTGGATATATATTATTAGGTATCGTATTATTTTTACACTCGTATTGCTATGTTTTGTTTTGCATTGGGGGCAAGCACCCCTCCAAATGTAAGATAAATAATAATAATAAGTATATTCAGATGTTTAATTGTTCTTGTGTTGTATTAAACTATTAAGTATTAATCATGAAAAGTTTTATGTGGTCACTGTGTACAATAAATGATCCTAGTGATATCACTGCAAAGTGTAGTATTTGCCAAAAGATTATCAAACGTGGGACGGAGAAAGGTGGCCAAAAGTCTTTTAGCACAACACCTCTTCATAATCATTTGAAGATTAATCACCCAAAAGAGTATGCTGAAGCCAAAAATGAAAATAAAAAAAAAAGAATAGCTGTGACTGAATCAAAGGAAATAGGCATAGATAGAATACGGAGGTTAATTAGGTCCCTAAAGGCGAGGTCAGATAGGTCTCTAGTTCTAGGTATTCCCCTAGGCACGGGTTGGGTCTTAGGATTACGTCAAAAACAATATTTTTGAATAATAAATTAGAAGAGATTTGTGCTGAGGAAAATGTACCCTTCATAAAGCTGTGGTCCGAATTCAGTGATCCTAGCCTTCTTATAAAAGATGGGGTGCATTTTAATGAAATAGGTAATGCTAGGCTAGGTAGGCTAATAGACGAAAATGTGCAAAAGCTGTATAGGTCGAAGCCTTCTTTAAATGTTGTGGGTCTGGGGAAAGTGGGCCCGACGTGAAAAATAGTTTAAAACGTGGGCCCGTGGTAAAAAAATAACAAATGTCTTTTATTGTAACGTGCGTAGTATTAGAAATAAATTAAATGAATTTAAGGCGATAATTTATTCTGGCAACTATGATATAGTTGCTATCACTGAAACTTGGTTAAATACTGTGACTTGGGACTTGTTGGGGGAACTTGATATACTGGGTTTTAAACTCTTTACTAATGATAGGTTACATAGGTTTGGTGGCGTCATTTTGCTGTACATTCGTAATTCCCTTAGGGCTATTGAGGTTGTTAGATTTTCCGGCAGCAATTAATGCGGTGTGTGTTGATGTTAGGGTGCGTAGTATTAGTTTTAATTTTGTTGTTTATAGACCTCCCGTTCAACCCCTCGATTTTACTAGATTTTACTCACTTCTTGGTAACTTTATTGACAATCAGAATAGTGTAATTGTCGGAGACTTTAACTGCCCTAATGTTAATTATGAGACTTTTACTGGTAATGAGGAAGGTTTGAGATTGATCGAGTTCATGGAAGATAACTTTTTACGACATAGTTACCAAACCAATGCGTGGTGATAATATTTTAGTTTTGGTGATGATGAATGGCGAGAATATAGTCGAAGGTTTAGAAGTAGGTGAGAGTTTAGGATGTAGTGATTATCAAATTCTTAGGTTTAAGTTATTGATAGAAAACACTAAGGATAGTAACGTAATAGAAGTCTCTGATTTTCGTAGGGCTAATTTTGATAGTTTTGCGGATAGAATGAGAGTAGTGGACTGGGATAACTTATTTATGGGTAATGACACAAATTTGCATTGGGTAGCGTTTAAAGAAAGTTTTAGGAATATTGAAAGGGAGTTTATTCCTCATAGGCCCAAGCGCGCTAGAAATCGTGGTAGGCCGAAGTGGTGGACTAGGGAAATAGGTGAGTTATAAATGAGCGTAATAGAGTGTATAGACTTAATAAGCGCAATGGCATGGCAGCTAACTTTAATAGATATATCAAGCTTAGACGTCAGGTTAAAAGATCAGATCAGTTAGGAATGCCAAGCGTAATTTAGAGATACTTATAGCTGCGGATAGTGAACATAATCCCAAAAAGTTTTTTGAATACGTTAATAATCATAAGCCAATAAAAGATAACATAGGCCCTCTAGTGGATGTATTTTCAATAACTTTTTTGCGACAGTTTTTACCGTAGAAGACGTGAATAATGTCCCTGACATGGGCGATATCGTTCCATTTAGTAGCGAGACTATTTTGAATGAAATAACTGTTTACGAGGGTGAGATTGCGCATTATATCGATAAGCTAAAAGTGAGCAAGGCTCCAGGCCCTGACACTTTTTATCCCAGACATTTGAAAGATTTGAAAAACGTTATATTAGGCCCCTTAACAAAGATATTTAATCAGTCACTCGAAACAGGGATTATTCCTGAAGACTTCAAATTAGCTAACGTCACGCCTATTTTTAAAAAAGGTGACTGCGCAGCAGCTAGCAATTATAGGCCCATTAGCTTAACGTCAATTGTTGGTAAACTTTTGGAATCCATAGTTAGGGATCGTATCATCGATCACTTAGAAAGTAGAGATTTGATTAATAGTAGTCAGCATGGGTTTCAATGCCATAGGTCTTGTTTAACTAATTTGTTAGAATTTTATAATGAAATAGTGTGCGAATATGATAGGCAGAGAGCAGCTGATGTTATTTATTTAGATTTTAAAAAGGCGTTTAATATAGTTCTGCATAGGAGACTAATTGCAAAGGTCAAAGTGCACGGTATACGCGGTCAGGTAGCTAACTGATTAGAAGAATGGCTTTGTGCTAGGAGGCAGAGGGTCGTAGTTAATGGTAGTGAATCGGGTGGTTAGATGTAGGTAGCTGTGTCCCTCAGGGTTCAGTGTTAGGCCCATTGCTATTCGTAATTTACATTAATGACAGATGTAGGATTGACTAGTAATGTGTCAAAATTCGCGGATGATACTAAAATAGGCGGTAAGGTTGTTAACGAGGATGATAGTAATAGGCTCCAAGATGATGTAAATAGGATTATGTAGTGGACAGATAAGTGGCAGATGCAATTTAACTTAGACAAATGTAGAGTTTTGCATATAGGTTCTCGCAACAATAATTACACATAGCCTACATGATGCATGATAGGGAGTTAGCGAGTGTTGACGAGGAAGTAGATTTAGGCGTACACATATCTAAGGACTAAAAGGTTAGGAACCAGTGCTTGGAGTCTTGGGCAAAAGCTAATAGGATGTTAGGCTTCATAGTGCGTAATTTTGAATTTAAATCAAAGGATATTATATTGCCCCTTTACAAGTCCCTAGTCAGGCCTCATTTAGAAAATGCCATTCAGTTTTGGTGCCTGTATTTGCGCGAGGATATTGATAGGTTAGAAAGGGTTCAGCGTCATGCCACGAAACTAATTCCGTCATTGCGCAACAAGCTTTATGAAAATAGGATAAAAGAGTTACTTTTAGACTTGCATTCACTCAAAACTAGGAGATTAAAGGGGAGCTTATTGAAGTTTTCAAAATTGTTAATAACATCGAGAATGTAAATTTTGACAAACTGTTCACTTTCGATAATAGTAATACTCGTAATAACGGATTTAAGTTGCGTGGCAGACGCTTCATTATTAATATCGCTAAAAACTTCTTTACGTTTAAAGTAATTGATAAATGGAATAATCTTCCTACGTCAGTCGTTCATTCTACCAGCGTTAATATGTTTAAGAACCATTTAGATAGGCATTTTAAAAATATTAACGTTGTTTAAAATAAAAAACAATTAGTAACAGGAGCTCTGGGGCTGGTGGTCGAGGATGAGTCTGTTGACGATTAATGCCAGCCTGTGATGCCAGTAATAAAATAAATAATAAAAAAAAATTAGATTAACATGAACGTAGGTGTAGCTCATAGAGTAAACTAACCCACTTTTTGTTTAACTTTACCTATTTTTTTTTTTTTTTCCCCTTTTTCTTATCCTCTCCTCACTGGTATGACAGTGAGTTAAGACTGTTTGCATGGTTTGTAAGCGTTCTTATTTTACTTCTTTTCATCTTTCACCCCTTTCCTATTCTCTTTGACTATTTTTCCAACTTGGTGGCAGTGGCCGGTGGATGATGATGGTGAGGCTTTTTTCTCTTTTTCTGAATGAATTCCTTTCTCTCGGGCTAGCCTTAGAGTGGATCTTAGGGTCTTTGTTAGCCTTAGCTTCTGTAGATCTGTAGACCATCAACTTCTACTGGTAGAGTGGTAGTACTCTGAAAGAAAATAAAATGGACCAAATGAGTAAGCAGATCTCAATAGAGGAAAGCTTTTCATCTAAAAAAATATGGGATATCAATGACTGTGATGATTCACCATAAAATTGGCATGATGATGGCTTTGGACAACCAGCCATTTACTTTAGTTGAAGATGATGGTTTTATTGATCTAATGGCCTACCTCCAACCCAGGTATCTCTTACTGAGCAGAAGGTACTTCTCTGATACTATAATTCCTTGTCTTTATAATGAGTTCGTCTAAAATTGCTCAGAAGCTGGAAGAAGTAAAGCATGTCAGCTTTTCTTCAGATATATGGACATGCAGAACCTCTCAAGAAAGTTTTATATCATTATTGGGTCACTGGATAGGTAAAGATTTTGAAAGATACGATGCTGTGCTACATGCCTCTCATTTCTCATGGTCGCATACTGGCAAGAATATATCTGAAAAGTTTCACTCTATGTAGGATAGTTGGGATCATGATGCAAATAAGAGGAATTTATTGGTGAGGGATGGAGCTAGTAATATGGCTCTTGATAGTGACCTGGCTGAAATACCTTCAATATACTGCAGCATTCATTTACTCCAACTGGTTATTAGTGACTCAATTATGGTCCAGAGGAGTGTAATTGATATCCTTGCAAAAAGTCACAGCCTTGCAACTCACTTTAATCATTCTCCTTTGGCCTGTAACAATTTCAAACACATTCAAGTGCAGCAAAATCTTGAGCCTCTCCTGTTGGTTCAAGATGTCCCAACACGTTGGAACAGTGCATATTTGATGCTAGAAAGATTATATAAATTAAAAATTCCAGTGCAAATGTATTTGGCTGATCGTAGTGAATTACCTACCATCACATCCTCCGAGTGGACACTGATACGAAATCTCCTTAAAATAATAAAACCATTCTTCCAACTAACTCAGGAAATGAGTTTGGAAAAATGAACTTTTTCTTCCGTAATCCCAAGCATTTGTATTTTACAAAGATTTTTTTCAAAGATTGGCCATGATGACCAAGGTGTTCAAATGACAGAGAGAGAACTACTGACTTCTCTTCGAGCATGTTTCTTGTCGGAGAGTAATGATGGGAAGTCTTTGAACATAATGAAAAACAGGGCTTATGTGACTGCGACTGCAATAGATCCGCAGTATAAGTTATCTTTCTTTCAACAAGATCAAAAAGAGCAGGCTAAATCCTGGCTGATTGAAGAAGTCATAGGTATTGAAAATGCTGAAGGTGGTAATGATTCTAATGAAAGTGGAAGCGAAAGAAGCTCAAATTCCAGTTCTCCTATGCGAAAGAGGAAAGACGAAGAGGACATTCTTGAAGCATGTTTTATGGAGATCACAAAAGGAGAGCAATCTGGGGAAGTAAGTTACAAGAGAAGAAAAGTTGAAAAAAAAGTGCTCCTGTTCTACTGATTGCAGGGGAGTTAGACCGATATGCATCTGAACCTCTTGTAGATAGGAAATGCTGTCCAGTTCAAATTTGGAAGCAGGAGGACCCATTTCCTCTCCTTAAAACTATTGTTTCAAAGCTTCTCTGCATACCCGCATCCTCTGTATTTTCAGAGAGAATGTTTTCTGAATATGGAAACATCTATGAAGCAAGGCGATCCTGAATATTGCCTAAAAGAGGAGAAATGCTCTTGTTTCTGCACTGCAATGGAAAAAAGTTCTAAGTCACTGTTGTTGAGTTTTTTTTATTCTGAAGACCCCCAGGCTGAATGGCAACATCTGACCTACACAATACTGCCCTCCATTCATTGATTTCATTCCAGGCATTTTATATTGTATTCAGTGTATTGTTTTACATTTGTCAAGCTTGTAATGTTTTGTATTGTTTTGAAAATAAAGGAGAAAAAAGAACGGAAAGCAAGTGCAGGGGTCTAGCAATATTTTACTCTTTTTAAAAAATTTAACGCCTAGATGTTTTTATAAAAAGCTCTGATTATATTAATAGAACTGTAATTGTTAAGGATGGACAGATGTTTTATTTATTCTTGTCATCAATATTGTGTTGATTTAATATAAAAAGTGTTGCTGGACTGGTTTAGGGGTGGTCCTTGGAGGGCTTTCCACTTTTTCTGTATATAAAATATTATTTGTAATGGCATCATATTATGGCAGATTTTCATATAGGTGTTAATTTTCTAATGTCTTGGCCTATATCTGGCATATCCGGCATATCCGGCCAGATATCATATCCGGTGCATCTCTATAAATCTCTGTGAATTGGTAATGTTTTCCACACTTGCTATATATGAGGTTGTAGGTCTGTGTATGGGTCATTCCATGTCAATTCAGCCAAAAAAAGGTGAATTTGAACATGACCATCTCAGATTTTCATATTAGTAGGTGTGTGTGAGAAACTGAAATTCCCCAAATTTTAGAGCTGGCTGACCTTTGGTTGCTGAGATACGGGGTCACAAAATTTGGACCTTTGACCTGATTTTTTACTTAGTCAAATTTCAAATTGCTGTAGCCACATAGCTAACTAATAAAGCTAGAGTTCTGATTCTAGTGTCATTTTGAAGCTCTTAAGCAGCTTGTCATATTTTCTTGTCATAAGCTTCTAAAATGAAAATTTAAAAAAATATCTTTGATCTTTTACCTTAAATAAAAAAATATACCATCCCCAATTTTTTCAATTTTTTTTACAAATGTTCACTTACCAATGTGGGACATGTTCCTAAAAGGTTATAAGTGGCCAGTGATAAGTATGATCAGGAAGTATTTTAAATTAAAATTAACCTTTAAATAATTGATGTTGTTTTCATCTTTTCAGAAAATATTTGTTTAATATTCAAAGTGAATTTCTAAATTATGGAATGCCATTTAAGTATAACTTACTAGTTTTAATATTCTAAATTAATTTCAATTAAGGAATGCCATTTAAATATAACTTACTAGTTTTAATACACTAATTTTTAAAAAATGGATAAACTTAAACAGAAATGTGCTGATCCCTTTCAATCACACAAAGGACAGTGTTGAACCAAAAGTCTTTGAATTGTACCTCAATATTTAATTGATAAAAGGCCTGAAATCAAATTAACAGTTGATCACAGGCTTTGTACGCAGTGTAGGGAAATGCTGGAATCATTGCCTGAAAAAAAACTTTAGGTGAAGATTGAAAAAGCTCTTGCTGTGAAGAAACTAGTAATATTCCTGAAATATCTTCATCTGAAAATGAACTTGAAATCAATGAGGCATCAACAAGCACAGCATTTGAATTTCAATTATCAACTTTAAATACTTCATTAAAATCATTAAGAGAAACTCCCATAAAGACAAGAAAGCTAAGAGAGACAGAGGCTTATGCATCTCACAAAAGTTACAGGAACAGTCAAGAGAAAATTAGAAGAAATTGCTGGAAGAGAGAGATTAATACAGGAAAAAGCAAAAACTAAGAGAGAAAAAGATTGATGAAATATTAAATCAACTGAAGGAGAAACTCAGCAACTTGCAGACCAAGAGGAGTGAAAGAATACAAATCTTGACTGTATTACCAAAAAGTTGGAGTGAGAGAAAAATAGCTACAGAATTCAACACAAGGCACAAAGCATCATTTGCCAAAAAGCTTACTAATGAAATTGGGTATCCTTTCAATTTCAAATCCTCGGCCTGGGAAGAAAATTGAACAAAACATTATAGAAAAAATCAAAGCATTTTATCTTTCAGAAGATATCGGTAGAATAATGCCTGGTAAAAAGGATTATGTCAGCATTATGGACAGCTCAGGGGAGAGGAAACATTTTCAGAAGCATCTACTGCTATGCAATTTAAAAGAAGCTTATCAGCTTTTTAAAGAAAGAAATCTTTTGGTAAAAGTGGGTTTCAGCAGATTTGCAGAGGTGTCCAAAGCAATGTATTATTGTGGGAGTATCAGGAACTCTCAGTATGTGTATGTACCGTACCATTCATCAGAATGTTAAACTTATGTTTGTAGGAACTAAATTTGATAAGTTAACTGAAGATAATGAAAATCCTATCAACCATATATGACATTGTCTTACTTTGATTGAGTGCAATCCACCCTCATTGCAATGCTGCCTTAGGGAATGTAAACAATGTGGAGAGACAAAAGTATTGAAAGAGAAACTCCAAAATATTTTTGATGTTAACTGCATTGATTCAGTACGGTACAGTTTAAGAAGTGGACCAATACAGACAGGTCCAATCTTGAATCAGTTCACATGAGTTCAGATGAATATATTGAACATTTCTGTAGCAAACTTCAAGAACACCAAATCCATGATTTCCTGACCAAGATGTGAGCTAATTATTACAACAAAACTAAAATGTCGCTGAAACCAAGTGAAGTCCTAGTAGTGTGCGATTTTGCCAAAAATGACTCTCTTGTTCTCCAAGATGAGGTGCAGAATTTTCACTGGAACAATCGGATGGCAACTCTACATCCATTTTTGTATTATAACAAGCAAAATGAGATTGCTCACCTAAGCTTTGTCATCATATCTGAGTGCAATATTCATTACACAGTTGCAGTACATTTGTTTCAAAAGCATCTCATAAACTTCATAAAAGAGAACATCCCATCCATCAACAAAATCATATACTTTTCAGATGGCTGTGCTGGACAATATAAAAACTGCAAAAACTTTCTGAATCTTTGCCACCACAAAGATGACTTTGGAATTGATGCAGAGTGGAATTTTTTTACAACAAGCCATGGGAAGGGACCATGTGATGGTGTAGGAGGCACTGTTAAGAGGTTAGCTGCTAAAGCTAGTCTGCAATGGCCTTATGATAAACAAATCCTTACTGCACAACAGCTGTATATATTTACCAAAGATGATGATGATAATATTACACCACATTTTTCAACCAATGAAGATTATGAAAATGAAGAATTTCTCCTCCGAACTAGACATTCAAAAGCAAGAACAATTGCTGGTACTCAGAAAATACACCATTTAAAACCAGTTTCATTAACTTCACTAGAGGTTAAGCATTTCTCAGCATCAGGATATTCACATATTGAGAAAGTCACTGAAGAAGAACTTATACCTGAAGAGAAACTACATGGTTTTGTCACTGCTGTATATGATAACCTTTGGTGATTAGCATGCATTTTGGACAAAACAACTGAGAAGAGCGAAGTAAAAATATCTTTTCTTCATCCTCATGGTCCCAACCCATCATTCTTTTTTCTCATCAACCAGATATTCTTACAATTACATACTCTGATGTTTTGACAAAGGTAGAGGCATCTACTGCAACTGGAAGACTATACTACCTCACCAAGGAGGAAACTGCTAAGGCCTCCAAGGCCCTCATAGAATTACAACAGAGAAAAGTAAGTTATATATTCAAGTTATATATGGTAGATATATACAGTAGGGCAGAGCGTTTTTACACTTTTTTCGATTTTCGTTTTGTAATAGCGCAGAAAAGTGGCTCTTCCACGTCAAAAGTGAGTGTGTAAAATCTCAGAGATCTGCAATAATATCTTCTGCCTCCGCATGGGCGTTGAAAATAAAAGAATGTGCCAAAATATACATTTTTTCAATATTTTCTTAGTTTTAATTTTCATCCTACCTTCTTGTAATAGTGAGGAAAAGCATCCTAAAGGTTTATTTTAGACTAGTTTTAAATATTTTTGTCCTGCGATAATTTTTTCTGCCTCCGCAAACATTCCAAAATATGGGAAAATTTACATAAATAGCGTATTTTATAATGATGCTATTATGGTCAATTTCGGCCCTACACCACAGTTTATTCGTTAATTATGTATTAAGTAATGCAATTAACAATTCATTATATCATATTTTAGTAATTTAAGAAGTTTATATATTTGAGCAATTAAATAATTTAGGTCTACCAATGCAGTTTACTTTGCATATGCTTGGTTTATTTTTGATGACTTATTATGTAATATGCATGCAGCTCCTCGCTTATTTCATCAATATTGAATGTACTATATTGACAAAATAACCCAGAACTCACCACGTAGAGGTGGCTGCATTTCGAGTTCCTGCCCGACCCAACCACCCTACCATTATTGGACCTAGGCTAGTTACACACTGTAGTCACTTTTTGTTTCCATTCTTGGCAGTTTCTTTCTGGATTCTAATCTTGCTCTGATAAATCAATCCATCCCTTGCCTATGTTACCAGCTTTATATGCTGTTCAACCGCTTGGGTGTGGCAAGGAAAGTGTGGGATGAAATCAGGTACATCTCCTGATGAGATGTAGTTCAGGATGTTGGAGCATGATAGAACTTTTGTCAGAGGAGGCTCTGACAGCTCACAAGTTTGCCAGTTAATCATGTTGCAGTACTCACTGCACTGAAAGTTCAACGTGGGCAATTTAAACACACACACTGTGGCTGACTCAGAATCTCTTGCTTTAAGGATTCTCCTCCATCCTAATTCTCTGATATGTTTTGCTTCATCGTGAATCATACTAAGGAGAACATTCTCAGGATGAGAAAAATAGGATTTCTCTGAATAACACGATCAACTATTTCTATACAGCGGGCACTCAATGACCTTGAGCATTGTATCATTTGATAAAGATGTTTGGCTCCCTGTGTTGCTGAAGAGTTTATCTTGATTTGAAACCACATTGGAATATAAACTTTCATAATATGATCCACGATACACTTAAGATTGTCTGAAGGTTCTTCAGACGTAGAGACGAAGTATGCGGTTAGCAGTTGTCACCCATCTGGAGTGTGCCATTTTGCCTGGTTTCCTTTGAGCTAGAGAGGGAGTACATTCACCTTTTGACACAGCATCATAGATTTCTGCCAAATATTTCTGATCTGTGGTCAGATCATCTCTGTCAACTACAGTTTCTTCCGCTTCAACTGCTTCAAACTCAACAACAGGTCTCTTTTCACAATCACTTAACTCTTTTCCTATAGGCCCCATAAAACTATGAGGACCTGTTGTTTTACCATCAATGTTAGTCACTATGTGGCACAAGGGAAGTTCATTAGTGTGAAGCAAGCAAATCAGCCACTGGAGTGCTCTCTGAAGGTGCTCTTCAATACTTCTTATCACTACTCCTTTTGGTCCTGTATTAACTGCTGTCCCGTCACATCCAATGGCTTTAACTTCTGAAGTATCAATCTCATTTGAGCGAAAAAAATCTAAAATTGCAGAAGATATACTCTGTGCTGAGTCAGAAGTGGGAGTTACATGCCCAATATAATGTGAGTTTGGTTCTTGAAGCAAAGTGACATGTTCTTCTTTTATATTTTTTTGATAACCTTTACTGCCAATTTTTTCTTGCACTGCAGTTGTCTCCTTTCTTCCATCAAAATAGATACTCTCCATAGTTTCTTCTTCGTAATCTCTCTCTTGAATGATAGATCTCACTCTTTTTCTAGCTCTCCTTACTTTGCATCTGTCTATTACTGAACTTAAATCTTTTTCATTTATAATTCCCATGTCTTCAAGAACAGCTGAAGCAATTATAGCAGTAGACCTGTCTGACACACCAATTCTGTCACAAGCTATAGCTAATGATGAGATTGTTCCATCGATTTGATTCTCTGTGTCGGTTCATAATCAGAATCTGCTCTCTCTGTTTCACTTGATGTTGATGACAGTGTTTCAGTTGCTTGTCCTTTACTGGTAGATGGTTTTTGTTCATACTGTTTCATTCTCTGTTGTCTTCTAGCAATAGTTGCTAGATCTTTACGAGTTTGTGAAATATCAAGAGAGCCTATTGCCAATTTTCTTGCTGTTCTCTGATCTTTAAGGATGTTTTGTTCAATTGCTGGAACCTTGATGGTTTTCACTTGAACACTTATAAAAATTTTCACATTTGCAAGCACTGATGTCAAATAATTTGTTTTCTGCCTCATTTTGAAATGTTTGCAATTTAATTTTGAATGAGTCACTATCTTGTTTCCTTTTTTATTGACTTTAGAAGGTTTTGACATTTTGCATGGTAACTTTTAATCATTTGAATGACACAGTTATGAGAAACAGTAGGAATAGAGGCTGTTTTCCACAAATCTTCGAGAGTTTTTGAGAGAACACCCGAAATTTCTGCAACTGTAGGCTCTTTCTTCATTGTCTTCAGATTCAACCTTATTTGATGAAAATATTTCATGACGTCCTTATAGGTTGGAAGGCACCTCTTGTCTAGATCAGCTGGATCCCCAAATATAGGGCAACTTGAAGTTCTTGTTGCTTGAGCTGGTGGTACTGACATTGTGAAAAACAGTAATTAATATAAAAATTAAGAAATTACTTCTAAAACGTAAAATATTCTTGCATTCTGCAGAAGTTTTGTGTATTACACCAACGTATTATTATGCACTAAAATATGCAGTATATATATATATATATATCGCATCTGACCGGCAATCGGAAGATCCCGTGTTCGATTCCCGGGTGGTTACCTCATTTTTTCATTTGTTTCGTTCTCTCTCTCTCGTCTTGCACGGAATATCTCCTATACAAGCGTCGTTCTTTACGTTAATTATACTGCGTGTTTGCAGTTAAATGTGTGTGTGTGTGTATATATATATATATATAATATATATATATATATACTTTCGTGAAATAATTTTCATATATATATATATATATGTGTGTGTGTGTGTGTCCACATATGCATGTTGTCATGTTCCAAAGATGTATTAACAGTAAGAGCAACACAATCCACATCTTACCTGAAACGTAGCTAGCACAACACTGCAGGGAAGTGAGAGCAAGAAGGCCTGGTAGAGTGTTGTGAGTCATGACTCATCAGTCATCACTCACTGACTCATTGGTGTATATGGCAATGATGAGCAACACACCATACCAGGCTGTGGGGAAGCTTTTAGAATGATGTGGGAGTACTACATGACGTACAAAATGAATTTATTAGCGTATAGGCTGAATATGCAAAATACGTGATTTATGTGGATTTTTCCGTATTTTGGAACGTTTGCCGTGGCAGAAGATATTATCGCAGGACAAAAATATTTAAAACTAGTCTAAAATAAACCTTTAGGAGGCTTTTCCTCGCTATTACAAGAATGTAGGATGAAAATTAAAACTAAGAAAATATTAAAAAGTGTATATTTTGGCACATTTTTTTTAATTTCAACGAGTGTGGAGGCAGATGACATTGCAGAGCTCTGAGATTTTGCACACCCACTTTTGACGTGGAAGAGCCACTTTTCCGCGCTATTACAAAACTAAAATAAAAAAAGTGTAAAAACACACCACCCTAATATACAGTACAGTATATATATATGAAAATTATTTCACGAAAGTGACACGTGAAAAATATTTATGATGAATAAAACCACGAAGGGAAAAGAAACACAAAGGGGTGCTCAAGCGCTTTTGTCTAATGACATCCTCAGCAATTATAGCAGTAGACCTGTCTGACACACCAATTCTGTCACAAGCTATAGCCAATGATGAGATTGTTCCATCGATTTGATTCTCTGTGTTGGTTCATAATCAGAATCCGCTCCTTCTGTTTCAGTTGCTTGTCCTTTACTGGTAGATGGTTTTGGTTCGTACTGTTTCATTCTCTGTTGTCTTCTAGCAATAGTTGCTAGATCTTTACGAGTTTGTGAAATATCAAGAGAGCCTATTGCCAATTTTCTTGCTGTTCTCTGATCTTTAAGGAAGTTTTGTTCAATTGCTGGAACCTTGAGATGATTTTCACCTTTTTTTTTTTAAGTGGAAGTTCCCTGCTAGGCCTATCATAACCACTCTACATTTTCAAATTGACAGTTCTTCTGTAATAATAATAAGACTTCCGTAATAATAATAACCTTTTGTTCATTATATTTCACTGTTAATTTCTTAATGATGATATTGTCTTCTTGTTTTATTTGGAAGAGCAGCTCTATATTTCTTTACCACTTGGAGGAGATAGTGTTTCTGTTCATCATTTGTGATTAGTTTGTTGTATTCATCGACTAATCTAACTCCTCTTTCTGCATTGTCATTAACAACTTGAATTTTTCTTATGACTTGTTTTATGTTGTTGTAGCAGTCATCTTCATTCCACTCTTCAGAGTTCTTAAGAAACATTGATGGTAAACCAAGTCTATTAAAAAATTCTTTTGTATTTGCACTAACAAAGTCTTCCAGTTCTCTGTTTTCAATAACTTCAGGGTCAATAACTACTTTTTTCTCTGGATTTGGTTCGGCACCATTTTGCAATGCTTGCTTCATTTGGTTTTTAGTTTGGTGTAGCACGCCATCATCAAAGAAAGCAAATGCTATTAACTCCTCTGAAAGATACCATAAATGATTCATCATTTTCTTCAGGGCAACAGTTGCAATGTGTTCATCTTTTAGTTTGTACAGTTGCAGTTTCTTCAACATCTCTAAATCGAGACGAGGAGTGAGAACTGAAACTAATGCTGTAAACCAGGATTTAACATATATGTGTACAGCAAAAGGGCAGATATCTCTAAGGCCTTTTTCTTCTCTGGGTGTTAATTTAAATTATGTTTTAAACAACCAAATTTTCATGGCATAAATGACTTTTGCCATCCATCTTGCTCGGTGAATGCCAGCTAGTCTTCTGAATGAAACACCTCTCTTTGGTACTCCACCAAGGAAAATGATTGTCAGTTCCAGCAATTCTTTGTAATCATCATGAGGTTAATGTTCAAGTTGAGTGGTAGCAAAGTCAATCACTTCTGCTTTTATATCAGTAATACTGGGTATGGTATTTGGATCATCTAATGCTGTTCTGTAGTTTTTTATGTTTAATTTTGACCATTTCATTCTAAATCATTTGAAAATTGCAATATCACGTCCTGATGATGCAGGCAATGAATGCGAAACAACAGCTTCTAACACTATTTCTAGTATGTGATGTCTGCAGGCCAGCTACAGCATACGTTTGTTCATTTTCTGTTCTAGAAGAACACAGGTACCATTTCTACGACCTGTATTCAATGCTGTGGTGTCAAAATGCATGCATTTTATTTTGTCTGAGATATCCCAATCCAAACAAGCTTGGTAGACAGCATTTGCAGTTAATTCTCCTGTGCTTGCAGTGATTTTTGGAACACTAAGAAGTTGATCAATGCCATCTCCTGAAATCAGTATAGGGAGTCATTCAACAACTTCTCATCCTGTTATGTCTTCTATTAGTTTTCCATCCCAATGAATGGTTAAAGGAACATCAGCTTTAAACTTTTTCTTTAAATTTTCTCAAAATGTTTTCCAAAATTTTTCTCTTGCTCTTCTTATAGATGAATAACTGACATTGAATTATTCTGCATTTTTTCCAAGACCTTCAGTCATTGGTATCATCACTAATGATGCACTTCTATTGCTCATTTTTGTTACATCAAGGGCTGCAAGCAATGTATCATCAAGCAATTTTTGTTTCTTTCGTACAGTATGTTTTGAGGTGGATGGTTCACTAGGATCAACCGTAAACTCTTCATCAGATGTTGTATTTTGTCTTTCAGCACCAGAACTGCTAGTTGAGTCACTGAGAACTACAGTTTCTTCAAATCTTGACATTTCTCTTGCTTTTCTTATGTTTAATTGTTGTTCCTTTTTCTTAGCATACTTTTCTTTCTTTGCAAACTCTCTATCAATCCCATCCATTTTTTCTTCGCCTCTGTTCCCGCTGGAGTTTTAGAAATAGCTTATCTTCTCCAATATCAGTTAGCTTCATAGCATCTGCATGTGCTATATCAAACAGGCTATCTAATTCTTGGTTCCATTTGGTTTGCTTATCTAATAGATTTTTTTATTGTTTCACCTTATTCTCTATTTTTCTTTAATCCTTGCCATTCTTTGAACAGTTTTTCAATTTTGTCAACAATGTGCAACTTCTTTCTAGTTGGAATTCGTGCTCCTCCCCATACTGCTAACACATCATTTGCAGTAGACAAGCAGGCTTCTTGAATTGTTTGTTTTTTGTTTCTGTAAGCCATAGTTTCTCATTTTGATGGAAGAACTGTTGTTTTAAGTGTATCTGATGGTTGTTCAATAAGCCAAACATTAGTATCTTGTGTGCATAGCAGTACCTCTGCTAGAAGATGGTGGGGGTTCCATGACGAGAGTCGACAGCAGAACCTCTTAACTCATGACAGTCAGATGACTACTGAATTATAGCTGTACAGAGTTGTGTTTACTCAGCACCGTTAGCTGTATGTGCATTAACGCACTTATCACACGGAACAGATATAAGAAAAATGTCAGTTCAAAACTCAATTTCCTGAAAGTAAACAGAAAAGTAATACTTTAGATTATGGTAGCGACCCCTAAAATACATTAGAATCACCTGAAATTTTGTATACATTACGTTTTTACCAAATTAAACATAATTAGAGGGTGGCCCGGGAAAAATCTAACAATTGATATTTTTGGATCACCCTAATATATATATATATATATATATATATATATAATTAATAATTAATAATAATGGAACCATATATTTTCAGGCACAAAACTAATGGATAATCTGCTTGAGAGAAGATTTGTATTGATGAAAAAACTCAAAGATCTGGATTTATTTAAAGGTTAGTTTTAATTAAAAGTACTTACTGCTCATACTTTTCACTGGCCACTTCTAACCTTTTAGGAACATGTTTCACATTGGTAAGTGAACATTTGTAAAAAAAATTGAAAAAATTGGGGATGGTAGGCCTATTTTTTTTTTATTTAAGGTCAAAGGTCAAGGATATTTTTTGAAATTTTCATTTTAGAGGCTTATGATGAGAGAGAGAATATGACAAACTGTTTAAGAGCTTCAAAATGACACTAGAATCAGAACTCTAGTTTTATTAGTTGTGGCTACAGCAATTTGAAATTTGACAGTAAGTAAAAAATCAGGTCAAAGGTCCAAATTTTGTGACCCTGTATCTCAGCAACCAAAGGTCAGCCAGCTCTAAAATTTGGGGAATTTTTCTCACACATACTTACTAATGTACCAAATATCATGAAAATCTGAGATGGTCATGTTCTTGGGTGGCTGAATTGACATAGAATGACCTGTATAAAGAATTTATTAATAGCCAGTTTATTGAAAAATGTGTATCTGTTAAAATGATATATACAGTAATTTGTGTGTGTGACACTTCTTAAAAAAAATGTGACGCTCGTTACCTTCTTATTTCACTGTTTTTACATAACATTTCAGACAAACTTAATCATATTTTTTTCTCTCCTTATTAAATATTGTTTGTGGGCTGTGCCCCAAACTGGTGACTCTTAATTACTCATTTCATTTTAATTCATTAATTATAATAAGCCTACTTGGTAGGCCACCAGAAATTGGTGATCTATAGACTAGATGCCTGACTCAGGATTGTACTAGATGAGCTGGGTGTACCTGGCTGTGTGTGGTGGAGTGTGTGAACAACTCACTCCCCCAAAGGGGGGAGCATAACTTTTGAACCATAACTCCGATTGAGCTGATATTTGAAATTTGGTACTTAGTAGCGTAGACCATTCTATAAACCAAATTTAAGCAAAATCTATGAGGGTATGTTTTTTTTTTTTGTCATGGAATGAGCCTTAAATAGGGTCAGTTAGCTCCCACATCTTATTCCATTCAAAAGCATCTTTGATGGATATTTGCTAGTGATGGACCGATGGCAAATTTTAGCCGAAGCTGATGCCAATGACTAGCAAATTGGCCAAAGCCGATTATTTAATAAACAAAAACTTAAAATTTTTGAAGATTTCTCATGTTGGTATCAAATTATTAATTTTTTATATATCCCTCTCTAGCCAGCTTACCATCTGCCGTACCTAGTGTACAGTAGATTAATAAATTAGTTATTATAATGGAGTAATAACATCATAATAGCTGAAACCTGATTTTGAGTCTGAATTTTTTGTTTTAACTGGAATTTTGTTTCAAAACTTTGAATAAAAAATAGAGGAACAGGGAACACCTAATAGGCCTACTGAACTTCTGATTAATTCAGTTATTTGCCCATTTTACTCAAAGAAAATTGTTTTTACATAAAACCTTCATTACAACTAATTTATGACATCTTTTTTTCATTTTCTTGTTTTTCACCTTTCCATAGAGAAAGGTAAAAATAATAATTTTATGTATGGTGCAATAATACAGTAGGTACCCCCTAGCTATCTTTCAACAAAGGTCATGAATATATACGCAAATCTAACAAGTGTGTTTATTATACAATATTTTTAACTTTTATTTTTTTTATAATTCCCTCCTCATCACCCCTTATAGCCATCTGATCCTCCCACATTGTTATTTATTTTTAAAAATCACTTTTAAGCTTTTTAATTATAGTTACCTGACCAAATTTATAGTATTAAATATTTTAATTTATTATTTGCTTATTTTATTGTTAATAAAGAGTTATTGATTATTGCTACTCAATTTTCAGTATTTAATATGCAAAAGAATTTAAATTGGAAGGAAATGGAGTTTACAAAATTAAATAACTAATGATATATTTTCCAAGCAATGAAATATTTCTCATATCTAGGTGCTCTGCAAAAACTGAAAATCAAAACAATGGTAATTAATAAAAAAAATTTAGTAATCAGTATTTCATGATGCCTAGGCTATTGAACAACTGTTTTATTCCTATCTAACACATTTTGGAAGCTAGCCTCTCTTACACATAAGCACATTAGGATATATCTAGCAGAGTATCTAATATCTATATTCCAAAGCAAAAATATTGTTCATAAATATAATGTGTAATATTATTTATAACTTTGGTGAAAAGTCTTTGGTTGAAATTTGAAAGAAGTCATATATCTTCATATCATTGGCCAAATTTGGCCGAAGCTGGTGCCGATGTCGATGGCAAAAAGCTAGCCAATATAGCCAATGCCGATTAATCGGTGCGTCACTAATATTTGCTGATGTACCTCCTCTGAACCTGTTGCAGATGCTTCTTGTTCTTGTGTTGATTTGTGAACTTGTGGATGTTTTCTCTTCAGGTGATTCCACCTTGGTTTTGTAGAATACCTTTTAGGATTTATTCCTCTAACAAAAAATCTAGTTGCTGACGTTTCATCACACAACATTCTGCTTTATTAGGTTCTTTGGCATACACCTTAAAGTGCTTCCACATTGTTGACTTCATAGGTTTTGACATGTTACAATAGGATACCCATATGAAGCAGAAAATGATCAAATATATATTTTTTTAAATTTCAAAATAATACACCATTTTCCTAAAAAATAGGGTTGTTATATACTTTTGGTTGTTTACTTGTACCTTGTGGGGAATGGATGTGTTGTGTGTGTGTCTATATTGACACGCAAAAAAAAAAAAAAATGGAATAAACTACTTGAGTGTATAAAGTGTCAGTGTATCTGTGCATATAAATTATAAAGTGACTCGTGAATTTACAACGGGGACTACAAAAGAACTCTGTGCTCGTTCCCACTTTTCAAGCACTTTAGGGTAAATGTCCTTTGCAAGACTGGCTGCTGGGTAGTTTCTCACATCCTCACCACTTTGTTCTCTTAGCAGTAGCCCATATTTCAGAATGTCTCGCAGAGTTGGGAGTTCAGAGGGCAACAACTCTCTACCAGTTCCAATTAGGTTGCCCATATGTGTGAATGTCCCCAGTCTTGTCCTCCTTTTAGAAGCCATTGTAGGTCAATTCCCACTGGTTAGGATGGTATCACTGACGGACAAGTAATCTTCAGCACACTGATGAATATGTTTCAACCTGTGAAATAAGCAGAAACAGCAGTGCATTATATATACAGCATATATAATTATTAATATAATAATTATTATATAATCCCACAAAAAAGTAAAAAAAAGTCACTATTTTTATGTAGCTTCTTACCAAGCAAAACTAAATTATATTAAATTAACAAAAATATCTTTAGAATTCCTAAGTCATGCTGCAACTTTTTAGCACCCCTCATATTTGGAATTTGAAAGTTGAAAAATTCGACACACCCTAATGTACCAGTTTTGTTCCAATGAAATGAAGTCTAATAAAATTTTTGTATGTGTCATCAATGAAAATCAAGGAGATTGAAGAGAGATTAGAGCAGCGCTTCAGCCCTTCAATCAAGTCAATTGCAGGTACCCTAAAACTTCATAGAATTGTACCTATGTCAATGGATAGCTTAATGGTTTACCTCCTCTCTCAGAGTGCCAAAGGAGATCTCAAAAGCCTACTGAAGGATATTGGCACTCAGTCTGGTAGTGAAGAGGGCAGCAGTCTTCAGGGAAACACATGCACTGAAGTGAAAGTTGGGTGTTTTGTTGGATGTATATATGGACAAGAACTGTGGTTTGGGCTGGTAAAAGACTATGATGCTGAATATGAAGATTACATTATCAATTTCCTGCATCCCTCAGGCATTGTCCCATCATATACATTCCCAACCAAAGAAGATAGTTGCCCAGTGCCAGCAAACAATACCCTTGGAGCAGTACAGGCAGGACTAAGAGGAGGAACACGTATCCAGTATATTTTCCCAGCAGAAGATATGGAAAACTTTGCAAAGGAGCATATAAATCAGGGCTGTGGAGTCGGTAGACCAAGCCTCCGACTCCTAGAATTTTAGAAGGGCCGACTCCGACTCTGACTCCTGCCTCTAAATAATAATATAAAATATACTTTGATTATATTAACCCAGAATGGCATTTCATCACTACCAAGTGAATCATCAGACTACTTTTTAAGCTCAATTTCTCTAAATTTAAGTCTTAATGGTTGTAGCTATGCCATTATGGCGTTTTTATTTAAGGAAAAAAAATTATTAAACCAAAAACATTACTTACAGTCTACATTAACGAAAGTAAAAATCTACTATTATATAACTTTATATTATATATATATATATATATATATATATATATATATATATTAGTGTCCCAATTTTTTTTGTTCCTGAAGTTTGTCATGCACACCCCCCTAATTTCTTCCACTCGTGAAAACATGCCAGCAAGATGAATTTCATTCGTGTTCTTTAATTTTAAGGGTCCCCTCAAACCATGTGTTACTATTGCTGAACGGCTACTCTCTACCTTATACTAATTGTAGCATATTTCTTTTCAGGTTATGGATACAAGAAAGCAGGAGACTGTGTGGTTGGTGGGGGTGTTGCGAAATGAACCCCTGGAAACGCTGTGTCAACTCCCGACAGTGGGAGATGTTCTTCGACGTCTGTTGTTCTTCACTCGGAAGAAAAAAACGTCCACAGCGGAAGCTGCCAATGTGGTAGCTGATGAGGTTATGGCGGTGTGGGCTCGGGCATCTATTCCGACCTCCCACAAGCCCAAGTGCGTCGAGAGGATCAAGGCCCTCTCCACGAACTACGAGAAGGTTGCCAGAAACCGAAACCGTGGGGGAGAGAAGCAACTGGAGCGGGAAAAGGGATTCCAAGCCAACCTGAATACACTGTTCGAAACAGCTCATGCCAACGCCATGAAACTCATCAAAGTCCCCGAAGATCGAGACTTTCTGAATGACCAGCGAACCGTGCGGAAGATGTACATCGGAGGAGAGGACCTGGAGTTTGCTCGCAGGGCAGCGGAGCGGGAGAAATGCCGAGCAGCTGAAGAGAAGAGGAAGAAGAAAAGCCGCGAAGAGATGGACTCACTGCAAGCAAAAGGAACGGTGAAAAGTGGGTCTTCTTCTTCTTCGGAGTCCATGGCCGAAGCATCCAATGATGATGTCCAATATTCCTCTCCTGGTCCTTCGGCTCCTAGATCCGCTCCCAAGGACGGCCAAGTGTCGGCAAGGAGGATCATCCAATATCCCAATTTTGCTGCAGCCCTGGTTCGAACTGGAACCTCAGTACGCCAAGCGAGCACATTGTGGCTCCAGCACTCGCTGCCGCGGGAGTTGAGTTATCCTCGGTCACCTTGTCCAAATCAAGTCTTCACCGTTCACGGCAGAAGTCCAGGAAGAACTTGGCAGCCGGAATCAAGACCGAGTTCAATCCTGATACGCCTCTTGTCGTCCACTTTGATGGCAAACTCCTCCCTGATTCGGATGGAGGGAAATCGGATCGCATACCAGTGCTGGTCAGTGGGAAGAATCTTGAGAAGTTGTTGGCGATCCCAAAAATCCCTGACAGCACGGGACAGCGGATGGCTGGAGCTGTTCTGAAGGTGCTGGACGATTGGCCGCAAGTTCAACCATGGATTGCCGGTCTCTGCTTCGACACAACAGCGGCGAATACCGGTATTCACAGCGGCGCTTGTACGATTATCCAGGACTAAATGGACCGCCGCGTTCTTTTCCTGGCTTGCAGATACCACATGATGGAATTGGTAATCACCTCAGTCTTTGACCTGTTCTTCAGGTCTTCTGGCCCCGAAATTGCGATGTTCGCTTGCTTCAAATCCCAATGGGAGTTCATTGGACAGAAGCAGGCTTCTCCGTTCAACGGCGATGGCCCAAGCGACATCCTTTCGGAATGGGTGGCGTTGAAAAAAGAGCAGATTGTCCACTTCATTGAAGACCAGCTTGAAGTTGGCCACCCAAGAGACGATTACCGGGAGTTCCTGATCCTCGCTCTGGTCTTCCTCGATGGTCATGGCAAACGAGATCTCCGGTACAATCGTCCTGGAGCATACCACCGGGCCAGGTGGATGGCCAAAGGCATTTACTGTCTTAAGATGTTCATCTTCCGAAGCCAATTCCACCTGACCACTCACGAGGTCCGGTCACTACGCAGGATAAACGTCTTTGCCGTCACCATCTACCTCCAGAGGTGGTTCGAGACTCCATTGACGGTGGACGCGCCCGTCAATGACCTGGAGCTGTTGGAGGACCTAGAGCGGTACAAGGCGGTGGATCATGATGTAGGTACCGCCGCATTGACGAAATTCCGGGGCCACCTCTGGTACCTAAGCGAAGATTTAGCCGGACTCGCTATGTTCTCCTCCAAAACCACCGATGCAGAGAAGATGGCCATGCTCCAAAACTACCGATGCAGAGAAGACCGAAAACCCAAAAGATCTGCGTCGGCTGGAGGGAAAGAGTGTCTTGACTGTGAGACGGTCGGATTTGAGCACCTTGGTCACGAAAAGGACTCAAAACCTTTTTCATTGCCTGAAGCTGCCGGTTCCAAAAATCCCCAAAGATCTCGAAGGATGTGCACCATCGTTGAAGTCTGTGAACGACGCGGCAGAACGGGCGGTGAAACTGGCGGAAGATTTCAACGAGGGCCTGACAAAAAACGAGGAGGAACGGCAGCTCGTGTACCAAGTCGTCGAATACCACCGCCAGCAGTTCCCCTCAGCAGACAAAAAGATCCTCTGTCCCCCGAAATGAAATGTGCCATTAGGAAGAATTTCCATTTCCTTTAATTTAGTCATTAGAAAGAATTTACATTTCATTCTTCCATTCTAGAATGATTAATGCTGAACATTTCTTCAAGTGTAATTAATTAAAGGGGTGTGCGATTTGACTCTTGCAAATTTTTATTTTCACATGTGAGGCTGGGACACCCTAATATATATATATATATATATATATATATATATATATATATATATATATATATATACATACAGTATATATTATATATGTATATGTAATTTATTTGCTAAGATCAAAGTGAAAACTTAAATAGCTGCATGACAAAAAAAAAAATAATAAAATTCCATTACACAAATAAATATAGCTAATCAAAACATGTTGGTACATGTTTACAACCAAAACGCATTGAGCAATTGTAAATTAAAAGCTATTAAGGTTTTAATAAGTATACAAAGCCTAATATATGATACTCAAAAATCAAAACCCTTTAGCATAAACAATGGAAGGCCTAAAAAATTAAATTATTTAATGGTTCTGAGGAATAATATTGCTTCAGCAAGATCTTCTTTCATGGAAGCCCTGAGATCCGATTTGATTAATTTCAGAGCAGAAAACAGTCTTTCCACACTGACCTGAGTGGGAGGAATGGCTGTTACTGTCATAGCTGCATCTCTTGTCACTTCAGGGTAGATTGGGATAAGTTCTTGCAATGGTATTTTACATGAATGATCATATTTCTCTATCTGTTTAATTGCTGTATAGAATTCTTGTTTGAATTTCTCTAACTTTACATCTAAAGGTTCCTTTTTATCCATTCGTATTCGCTTTGCCTTTGCTTGTTCCATCTTATCTAAATACTTTTCAAAATCTAATTCATCATTGGAAGAGGATGACTGAGATTCAATTTCAATATCGATATTTTGAATATCTTGACTTTGTCATTCTGAGTTTTCTGTCAGTAGCCCTTTCATCTTTATTGTAAGGTCACAGAGGGTTTTCCTTGATTTATGAATTTGTTCTTCATTCAACAAAATTTGGTTCTTTGGATCTACAAAGACTGAGGCTAGCAAGATCTCATTATCTAGCAGCTGAGCTTCCCTTTTCTTCATTGAAGACACAATTCCATCTGCTATTCGTCGTCCTCTTTGGGATAGTCAAAATATTAAATTTTTCCACTCCCACAGGAACGTCCCTGCTGTTAAATCTTCTGCTTGTAACTTTTTTGTGGCTGCATATGGGTAAGCAAGGAGAGATTCTAATTGTGAGACATCCTTCCATAGGCTTTCAGTCAGTGAAACACTAGGATTAGCTATATCTTCTAGAAAAGATCTTAATTCGAGCAACCTCTTAACCATAAAGTATGTACTTCCCCAGCGTGTCGCTTGGTCAACAAGAGCTCCTTTTCCTGCTTGCCTCTGCAGTATTGCATCAATCTTCGGGGTTCTTGCTGCTATGGCTACTTGTCTCAACTTGCTTATCAGAGTTGCTGTATGGGGCTCCTTTAAGCCATCTCTTACAGCTAGTTGTAAGGTGTGGACTGCGCAACGCATGTGTTGGATTAGGCAAAGTTTTGATGCCTCTTCAACATCATCATCTAAAGCTTCATCTGGGTGTTCTGTTCCTGCCATTTCGGAGTCTGGTGCAGACAATCCAGACATTTCTTCTTTTTTAGTGACATTTTCTTCAGATTCATTCATCTTTTCGATTGTCTTAATCATGTTTGATGCATTGTCAGTAACAATGCAGAGAATCTGCTCTTTCTTTATTTCAAATTCTTTCAAGACGTCTTCTACCAAGTGCTGGAGATAACTACTGTCATGATGCGCTTTGGTGTCCTTCACTGCCAGTGTCTTAGTTACAATTTCACTGTTATCATTGACAAATCTTGCATTGATAGCAAAATAGTTAACTCTGTGTCGAGTAGCTGCATCCATTTTTAGGAAATGAACCGCCCCTTAAGAGTTTTTCGCAACTCTTCTTTTTTACTCATGGCCTCATCAACTATGAGTTTTCTGATGCTTTGTCTCTCTAAAGAAACTCCAAGCTTCTTAGCGATTTCTCCATTAAGCCCCAGAAAGGGTAGTTGTGAAAATAAAGTTAGAGCCACACCATTTTCTACAACTAATTCAATGAGATGCTTCTTAAATTTTTCTGCAGTCATCGTTATAGTGATTTTATCTGTAGTGAAGAATCTTGTGAGTGAGGCTTGTCCTTCAGTAGATGTTCTTTTTGCTGACGCTGAAGTACTTGGCCCTGATACCGCTGTTTTTACTGTACATGCCTTATCTTTTTCATTAACAATATCTAAGATTTTTGGGTGGAAACGCTGTAAATGTATCTTTAAATTTGAAGCTCTTGTTGGAGCATTCCTATCGAAACCACTGAAAGTACTTTTTTTTTTTTCACAGTTTTTCATTATCACCACTATCATCATCATCTTCAACCACACATTGACACACAAAATGTTTTTCATCTGTGGTTATGGTAAAGTATTCAAAAACAGATTTAACCGGAGTGTTCTTAGCCATTTTATAAGGGGCTTTTGAAAATAAAAATTTGGAATTAGCTTACACAGAATGTATTCAAATATAAATTTCTGAAAAGAAAATCAACAGTAATTACTAATTAGTGATATGCAGGAAAAGCTCCTAGAAAGATCATGATGTAGGGGAATCATCATAAAATAACTATAATGCAAGATAGGAGGTTAAAGCTCCTATTAGGAGCTTTAACCTGAACCAATATAAAGTACATCATTAAAAAAAAAAAGTCGGAGTCGGTCCATTTTTACCGACTCCGACTCCTCTAGCAATGAATTTACTTACGACTCCGACTCCACAGCCCTGATATAAATAGATTAACCTAAATTTTACTGTGTATATGTACATATGTAGGACATTAATTACTGTGATGTTATCCTTGTATAATATGGAGTCATTATATATGTATTACCTGTTACTTTTTTCTTTAACCCTTTGAACGCGAAATTTGATTTTAGTGCTCCAGTAAATTTTTTCAAATCTGGAGTCATGAACATGACTGATATTTAATGATTTATAGAAAGCAAACTAGAAATTTAGGTTTTTCAGTTTTATTTATAACTTGATTTAATAGAACAACTTTGGAACTTTCCATTTCTAAACTTGAACAAAAACTTAACAGTAATTATTTACAATTTCTTCTGGAGGTTTTAGACAATAAGAAACTATGATCTTAAATTAAATGATGATGGGGTTAATAAGGTTAGTGATGATGATGAGCATATTAGGTGATTTATGTACAAAACCCTAAAATTCTAAATAACTTTCTTAAACTTTGGAGGGTCCAACTTCCTAGATTTCAACTGTATTATATTCACTGGAATTCTTCTCACTTGTTTATTTCCCAATTTATCTGGACAAGACAACGTGTGTAGGCACTTAATGAATTCATGTGCAATAGCTTAATTAAAGGTTTATGAGCCAAAGCACACTGACAATGCTTCAAGAAATTTGGACTTGTGCACAACACTGGATTGTCTGCCTAGAAGGAGCACTTAAGTTCTGGATCCTTAGTTCTGAACTTCAAAATATACCTTAGAACTGGCTTCAGTAATGGATTTGCATAACTAATACCAAAAAAAAAAAAAAAAAATAGTTGCTAGGGCAAGGTCAATAATGTTTACCCAAACTGTATAAACCTGATAAGTCCCAGATGTGTCATTTTATACTACACACACACACTATCCTTCATATCACAATCATTAAAGGTATTCTTGGCTCAGTCAGTGCAAACAAAAGCAATGTTTATAACAAAAAAATGTGAGAGAACTTTGGCTTCAGCATTTGTGCAGGTTTTGGGGGAGAAAAAGCTTTGTCCAAATTCACTTCAGTAAGCAAATGTCTCAACCAAAAACAAATCCCTGATAAAGAGAAAAACCAACAAACATTTAGAGATTATCTCCCCCAGCACTGGCATCAGTGGACCTGCAGGAATCCACGAGTGTAATGATGCCAGAAAAGGGGGCAAAATTAACAATAATAATAATAATTAAGGTTCTAAAATTTTGGGATATGTGTTTGCATTAATATGTTGCTCATGAGGCAATTGAAGGTACACTTTAGTTCACAGCCTGAGAAGTGAAAATCCATCGTGATGCATATTGATAATTGAAGTTAGGTTTTTCAACAAGTCTTTATAAAGGAAATCAGGTGTTCAAAAATCATTGATATTTACGTGATAATTTTAAGTGATCCAAATATGTTAGACATAGTCCTTATAGCTAATGGCTAAGCAATACAAAATACCAATGGTAAAAACAAGACTAGGATCACCTATCACACCATCAAGGAGAAGTGAGATGCTTTCCTGTCTCTAGAAATGGGCATATGATTGCCTCAAGGTTCTGATTATTCTCTATACTGAGAGAATTTCAAATCTGTTATAATCAATTAAAAAGAGAGGGAAAAACATTTTTAGTAACTGAAGGCCTGGCTTTCTAAGAAAGCTCTGGCCCAATGGGGATTACTGAAACTTCCCAGGCCCTACTGAGGGGTTTGGGAGCTCTCAGGAATCCTTCCTAACTGCGGAAGTTCCCATCAAACTTGGTTTTAACCACACCATCTCAGCATTGCGCGTCTTCTGGAGATGATGATAAATTTCAGGTTGGACTAACTTCTTGCAATTTCTGCGGATAGATTCTCTCAGCATTTACTGAGAAGAGAAATTTATGAAGAGAAATTTATGATATCTGTTTCTAGGATAAAAAGTAATTTCAAGTTTGTTTCTAGTGAAACCCAAAGTAATTGCCTTTTTAAAATCACCCTCGTAAAATCAGATTAACGAGTATTTGTGCTTACCATTCAAAAGAGGTTAGACAGTGAAGCCAACTTCCTCCGATAAAGGAATCTCATTTTTATAAATTAAAAAGTAACTTTGGTGATTTACCACTATAAAACATTTAACAATTAGCTAATACAAAAGAATACTTCATAATTTTTTTTTTTTTTTTTTTTTTTTTTTACACGCGCACACGCACACGCACACACACACACACACACACACACACACACACACACACACACATTATTTCCTGCCTCTTACTGACTATCTTCAATCCCACTTTGCTGCAATGTTGCCTCGCTCTCTTTTTTACTATTGCTATTATAATGGACACTGCTCTTCTGAACTCTCTAATTTTATGCCTCCTTTAAGGAGAGCATATGCAGTACCACACTTTCTACACATTCTCATTTCTTTTCTGTCCAACTCTAACACGAGGGTTAATTGGTATTTTCTATCTTTTATCTTCTCAATACAGTCTTCCTCAATCCATCTTTCCCCCTGTGTATGACCTCTAATGTGGAGTGTCCAGGGATCTTGAAAACCCTGGACCTTGACTTTTGGCTCTCTTCTATAGGGCAGCATTTTTGTAGGCATTTGCCCTTGGCCCCTCCTCCTCCTCCTCGTGTAAAAAAAATTATTACAAGAATGAACTTTTATGGTAAAAACTAAAAAGCATATAAATACAATATAAAATGTTATTTTTGTTAGTGTAATAATATTTGGAATTTTGTTTTGAGATACCACTGCAGAACTCCCGAGATACGTGACCAAGGACCACAGTTTGAGAAACCCTGAGTTATACCATTTTAATTTTGCATTTAATATACAGGGTGTCCAGAAGGTCTGTATCATATGGGAAATTCGTTAAAAGTCGTAACCTGATGGGGAAATTCATTTATTTATGGAACCTTATCATAAATGTTCATGATGTTTTCCACTCGCTTCGAAGCGTGTTAGGATAATTCAATTAAGTATGGTAACATAATTCTTATTGGCTAGTGACTTTTTGAACACCCTGTATATATTTAGATATGATACAGAGTTTATGTTGAAACCCAGTCAGTCAGCTCATTTGTCTTGATAGTTCAAGTTTGGTACGAAACTGCTTCAGTTTCTCTTCTAAAATTTTGGCCAAAAAAAAAAAAAAAAAAAAAAGTGACTTGTAGTTTTTATTAAATTTTTTTTATTTTATGGAACTGTGTTCAATACATCTTTAATTAGTTTATTTCTAGTTACTAGTCAATGTATTTCCTTTCAGAACAACATGGTTGGGGGAGGAGAAGTGATGGAGGTGATGATGACGGGGGGAGATGGAGGCGAAATGAATGAAGACACATTGGCCCAGGTGGTGAATATGTTGCAGATGGAAGGACAACTCACAGGTGGAAATCACACTATCATTATTCGTCAGCCAGGGAGCAATGAAATACAAATGGTAATTTTTAAAATTGGCAACAAAGTGCAATGTAGGCTCTGAAATAACTTTATTATAATATAGTATTCCTTTGTTACTCGTACCAAAATATAAAAATTAGAAAGAAAAGATTAAAGTTTATCCCTGAGATGATTAATTGTACTACGCAGTGATTGTGAACTGATTGGTGGTTGTAGCAAACCATTTATCAGTTTGCTTCTTTGGCATCATCTATGTTGTCATGAACTTTTACTAAGTGAAATTTATTTTATATTTTGTCTCCCAGTTTAGTTTATGAATTGAAGGTTTTTCTCACTATTACAACTTTTATCTTACATTCAATAGTGTATATTTGAACTTTGAATTCTTTTAATGCATCTCACGTGGTCAGACTGCATAGAATAGAATGTGTTGAAGGTGTACATTGGACTTTAGCTGGACTTTAGATGATTTTTTTAGTGTCCGTGTCTGTTGGAAACAAAATTGTCCTCTAGAAACGAGATTAATTTTATGGCTTGTTTAGGTCCATGCACACTGATGAATAACAGGCCTATAACATTTTAAATAATTGGAGTAATTCTAGTTCAGGATATGATGAAAATTAAATTTAAAACATTATTTCATTTGATTTTTAGTAGCTTTGAATGTTTGAAAGTTATCGTAATTTTAATTAGTTTTTCATAACTTTTAAAATATATTTTTCCTACTAAAAATCTTAATTTAAATGCCATACAAAAATAAAAGCTTGTCTATTTAGTCTTAGTTATACTTAATAGCTACTCATAAAATGCACCCCTCCATCCCCTAACTGATTTTAATTGGCTTGTTCTTATAGAATCACTTATCCTTCATATATATGTGTCAGGATCTTTGTGCAGTCCTTTCTAGTACCTCATAGGTAATCAAAATTAATCTGGTTCCAGTTTTCATACATTAACTGTACCTTAAATGTAGTTGCTACTCAATTACAGTAATTATATTGATACATGTTATGTTTGGAAACCTAATTTAATTATTGATGATTTTCAAGGTCCATCTTGCCCTGAAGAAATGGGGTAAATAGGACCACTCATGAAAATGCTTTATACATGAAAATTTTTCTTTGAAAACACTTACAGTAGCTATTTACAACAACTATTTACAGACAGGTTTCTACATTATTTTTTTTTTTTTTTTTTTTTTTTTTAATATCTGTTACCTCCCTGGAAATATTGAGGTAATTTCCAGCAGAGGAACTTCTTTTGTAGTTCACACAGTTCCTTTTCATTGAGAATGGTAACTGGGACAGTGCCTTGAAGGTTGATAGGTCCTGCAAACACATTATTTTTTTTTCAACATCTTCAACATCATCATCCTGATTGATTGACCACACATACTTTCCATCAACCCTTCTCTCTCTGTGTAAGAACTTGAATGTAATTTTTGTTTTGTCAATTTTTAGTATTCTACCAATATAAAACGAGCCAGTATAGTCCACAGCATAGTATTTTTCTTAAAATCAGTTTCACTGCATTTCACTTCATCTTGTTCATCTTCACTATCAAGAGGTAGAATGTCACTTAAATCATCATTGTCATTATCATGCACTGAAACAGCATGATCAGATTGTTTGCAAGACACCAATATTATGTATTGATAGGCCCCAAAAAGGTGGTTTGATTCACCCCAGAGGCACTGGTTTAGACAGGGTGAATTGGACAAACATTCTTTTAGCCATTATGAAGAAAATATAAGTTAAAGTTTTTGACATTTGAATGGTAAACTAGAACATTTCTGCTACAGGTACACCAATTTTTGTTTTGAAATTCATTATAGTTTGGCCATAGTGAGAAAGTTGGCAAAATATCTGAAATCTGGAAAAAAAAAAGTTTCAAGTTATTTTTCTGGGTTTTAAAAGAATGGTCAGGGCACCCTTACCCCTTTACCATCACATGTTGCCTCTAGTTAACTTTTCAAATATATGCATTCATAATTCATAACTTAACCCCACAAAAAATTCCAGTTATAGGGTTAAAGGCTAGGTTTGAACATTTCATGCTAGTTGTGCATCAAAGATGAATGTCTGGGCTATGCAAAGAGAATTTAATTTTTTTTTTTTTAATTATGGTGGTCTGAATCACCCCAATTGTCCCAGTGGTCTGATTTACCCCATCTGACGCTGCTGGTAGCTATATAACTAATGAAGTCTTAGGTTTGTAATTATGTCCCTGACCAAAATATTTGGAGGCCATACTGGATTGCACTTGCCAAGCTATGTTTGTCATGCTTTCGTGTCTGAGATATACCTTTTGAACCTCAACATAAATTGCTAAAACTTTCATTCACTCTAAACAGATTATTTGTCATGAGCAAAATTAAATTCAGGTCCCTTCATCAAAGGTCAGTAAAACTTGTTTCTGTCTGGGCTGTAATTTTTGAACCACTCGACATAAATTAAAAACTTCACACACACCTTGATCATGGGTAGATAATGTGTTATGAACAAGAATTGGGTATCTGCATCAAAACTAATGGGCACAAATTTATACAAGTCAGATTAGATGGAGGTCCATGCCATAACTTTGGAACTGCTCTGCGCAACTTGAAACTGAAAAGAAAAAAAAAAACACACACACACACACACACACACACAACTTGGGTCTCTGTGTCAAAAGTTAAATAAAGGTCCACTCAAATTGATGAAACTTTGCATATTATGTGTATGATATTTTAACAAGACTGGCATCCTTGTGTCAAGTGTAATGGATGATCATAAGATTTTTTCATCAAGGTTCAGTGCCTTGCATGGGAAAAAAAAAAAATGAAGGTCACAATAGAGGGAAGTACTTCAGGTTGGGGGATGTTAAGCAGGAGACAGGGAGTGCTGGAGCTCCCGTTTCTCCTATTCCTCTCTTCCTTAGCTGATCTTTTTGTCTCTCTCATATTCCCTTTGAACAGTCCTGCATGCTTTCACTACACATACATGCATCTTACACACTACACAATCTTTTAAAAAAAAAAAAATTGTTTATAAGATTCTCCTTTCCCTTATATAAGGGGGTGGCATTTTTGCAGGCATTCACCCATGGCTCCTTCCTACATTAAAAAAAAAAATGTAACTACTCAATAAAAAACTTCATACATACTGTACATCATGATACAATGTGTCATTAGTGAGACTAAAGTTCTTGCATCACAGGTCAAGGTCACAAATATAGGAGGGGACATTAATGTTGTTCCAACATGTTTTTTGTTAATGTCAGCCCAAAGCATTGAGTTTGGTACACTTTCAGATTTGTGGTTGGTTTTGTGCTGTTAGCATCATTGGTTCTTCCTTGAGTCAGTTTGTTGCCATCAGTGATGGTTCCTTCCATAAAGTAGTGATATCTTTAACACCTTGCTCCAAGTAGGAGTTCATCATAATGGTGTGGTACAAAGTGTTAAATTTGAACAAAGAATAGTTCTTGGGTTGCTGCATTCTCTCTTTAGTGAAAAATACCAACAGCTCAGTAGCAGCCACTTTGGTAAATGCTGTGGGAGTTCATTGCTGAAAAGTTTCTAACTGACTTCAGTTTAAGTATGCCATCAGTAGAACTTGTAACATTGCCTGAATTTTGGACTAGACATCTGCCATTCTATAGAACACCAACTTGATGCCATGTTGATCTGCTGACTTGTGAATGCTCTAAAGGAGAGAATGGTGAGCAGCTATGACCAGCTGGAACTGCTCATTCAAACATAGTTTGTAACAGATCCTGTAATAATTTTGCTTCTCTTGAATCTGTTTTGTACAAAGGTTGAAGAGCAAAGTCATGAGTCTTCAGCAACAAACATGGGCAGATGAAGCTCGACTATTTGATTTGTTGTTTTCTGTATTGCCAATTCCTTCTGCATTTGGCTTTTGATCATCTCGACTGCATCTGGAAGCTTCCTGAGAAGGGTGAGGCATTCAATGATTGCCATAAAACGCTCAGAATTTGCCTCTGGATCAAGTGTTGCAGTATCTTCATGAATGAAATTGGAATTCTCAGTCAGAGACTTATTCTTGGGAGTGGTGAACATTTCCACAAGATTTTTTTGAGCCTTTTCATTCTTCATAGCTCCACCTGCAGTGTTCATTCGATTGGAACCTGTCCTTGAGATGTTGAAAGAATTTCTCCAGAGTCTTGCCTCCTCCCTGGTTCATCATTGAAATAAATGTTTGTGCGAGTCCTCCAACAGAATTTTGGGCAAATGCTCTTTCCGAGCTTGGAGGTCTCATACACTTTACAATAGCTTCAATTTTTAAAAAATCAGTTTCTAGTTTGTGTAGTGGCATCATCAGTAGGGATGCACTGGATACTGGATCACAATCCAGTATCTGGCTGGATACTAGATAATTAATTAACATTTTAATCACATTTTGTTGATAAAAAAACTTATTTCAAGTTTTTGTGTGTACAGTAAACCCTCATCCAATGCAGGTGTTAGGTTTCTCAAGAACAGCGTGTTAGGTAAATCCTCATTGGACAAACTTAATACCTTAAGGCAGTGTTTCCCAAACTGTGTTCTGTGGAACCCAGAGGTCCACAGAGGCTTAACAAGGGTTCTGTGATATGTTTTCTAATCAGTCTAATCAGGTTTAATTAAGGTCCTAATATTTATACATAATTTGACCTTGTGCCTTTTTGTTAAATAATATTTTATATTCTTATTCTGATTTGAAATGGCACCAATTTGGATTTGGGATCACTAAGTATTTTTTGCTAAAATTAAAATCTGCAAAGTATTAAGTATATGTAAATAAATTTTTGATATTTGGCTACTGTGAAAGTGTAATTTGGCAGATTTTAATTTTAATGCTTTTATAAAAGACTGGTTCTATTATTACTGTTTTAAAATAAATAAATATATAAATTCTGTCATAGTATCAGGTCATCCCATAAGTAATGTCATTTTTTAGATCAGGATTTGAAGGGCAAAAAAAAACTCTACAAACTTTTTAATCTAGTATATATTTTCCATCAGAATCAATGACACTGCCAATGTCCTACAAGCTTTTCAATGCCATGTTTATAAAATTCAGGCAGTTTTGAGGCAAAAAACGTACAAAGACTGGTGTGAGGCCATCTAAAGAAGTATACTGTTTCTCGTCAAGATAGTTTTGCAGACTCCTGAAGAGATGATAATCTGAAGGCTCAAGGTCTGGAGGATGTGGAAGTTTTTCCCACCCAAGCTCCTCAATTTTGCAGAAGTGAACCGAGCAGTATGAGGATGTGCGTTGTCATGGTGGAACACAATTCCTTTCCAATTAACCAAACAAGGTCTCTCTTATGAAAATAAAAACCCACTCTAATAGACAGAGTTTATTTCCACGACAGTTTCGACGCCCACTGGCATCCTCCTCAGGTGGATACAGAAACACGAATGAACCAAAACAAGAGGGAAAAACAGTCCAGGGACCGACTGTTAAGAAATTCGCACCTAGGTTATCCCATTCTCCCGACACCAGAAGGGCATTTTCATTAAGTACATTCGCGCAAATTTAAAACTATCTTCCTGTTCTAAACACACAGATTCTATTATATTTTTCTTACATAATTATTGAATTTATTATTAATTTTATTACATTTAATATTGCATAATTATTTATTACAGAAATTATAAAATTATTATTACATTGGTTATTACATTATTGTTTATTATACAGAACTTATAAACCGAAAAATGAATGAAAAAAGCCGATTAGGAAACAATCCAGAGAAATTTGCACCTAGGTTAGATACCGTTCTCCCGACACTGGAAGGGCATTTTATTACAGGGTCCGCTTATAAGTACATTCCCACAAATTAAAACTATCTTCTTGTTCTATACATACAGATTCTAATATTTTGACATAATTACTGCATTTATTATTACATTTACATTTTTTTAACATTTATTATTATTACCTTTACCCTAATTATTATAGAAAACCTACTCATTGTAATTCGTACATTCATTATTTTTCATATCATGATGAAGGGGTTAAAAGCTCAATTATTTCTTCCATGTTTCTAAGAGCACTCAGGATTTGTAGCCCACATTTGCTGGACCCGGAAAATTCAAAGATTTGGAACATTTTTAAGGATTTAAAATATCCAGAGTGGTTTATCAGAAAGGCGTATTTTAAAGCCAGAAAATCTTTTTATGCCCCTCGGGAACCTTCAGTTAACCAAAAACAATATGTGAGTTTGCCTTACATTGCCGGCTTAGAAAGAGTAAAACCGTTGACGAAAGATTTTAAGTTTGCTTTGGCATTCAAATATTCGTCTACCGTGAAAAGTAAATTGGTTAGGAATAACGTGGCAAAAGAGGAACAAGCCTGTGTCTACAGCATTCCCTGTAAAAGTTGTGATTTAGTATACGTGGGAGAAACTGGAAGAAATATTGAAACCCGTATTAAAGAACACAAATATGCCTTCAGAAGTTGTAATACTAATAATGCCATTTTTTATCACGCCAGCCAAAATAATCATGCTATAGATTGGGAATCAAGTAAGGTACTTTATAAATGTAATAATTATGTCAAAAGAAAAATAATAGAATCTGTGTGTATAGAAAAAGTAGATAATTTTAATTTGTGCGAAGGTACTTATAAGTTAGATCCTTTAATGAGATTCTTGGTCAAAAAATCCCTTACAGAGTCATGGGAATGTGTTCGAACCTAAGTGTGAATTTCTTGAATGTGTCTGGATTGGAATGTTTCCTTACTCGCCTTTAGTAAATGTAATAATGGAAGTAATAAATGTGGAAATAAATATAAATGCAACAGATGTAATAATAAAGGTAATATTATAAATTTAATAATTAGGGTAAAGGTAATATTATAAATTTAATAATTAGGGTAAAGGTAATAATAATAAATGTTAAAAAAATGTAAATGTAATAATAAATGCAGTAATTATGTCAAAATATTAGAATCTGTATGTATAGAACAAGAAGATAGTTTTAATTTGTGGGAATGTACTTATAAGCGGACCCTGTAATAAAATGCCCTTCCATTGTCGGGAGAATGGTATCTAACCTAGGTGCGAATTTCTCTAGATTGTTTCCTAATTGGCTTTTTTAATTCGTTTTTCGGTTTATAAGTTCTGTATAATAAACAATAATGTAATAACCAATGTAATAATAAATTTATTATTTCTGTAATAAATAATTATGCAATATTAAATGTAATAAAATTAATAATAAATTCAATAATTATGTAAGAAAAATATAATAGAATCTGTATGTTTAGAAGAGGAAGATAGTTTTAAATTTGCGCGAATGTACTTAATGAAAATGCCCTTCTGGTGTCGGGAGAATGGGATCTAACCTAGGTGCGAATTTCTTAATGGTCGGTCCCTGGACTGTTTTTCCCTCTTGTTTTGGTTCATTCGTCTTTCTGTATCCACCCGAGGAGGATGCCAGTGGGCGTCGAAACTGTCGTGGAAATAAACTCTGTCTATTAGAGTGGGGTTTTATTTTCATATTTTGACCTTCACGTAGAAAAAAGTGAAGTTTTTTGCAAGGTCTCTCTTCTTTTAGTGCAGTGTTCAATCGATCCAGTTGTTGACAGTAGACTTGAGCGGTGATTGTGTGGTAAGGTTTCAAAGTGTATTACACCACCTTTATCCCACCAAACACTAAGCAACACCTTCCAAGGGTGAAGATTTGGTTTTGGCTGTGGTGTTGCTGGTTCTCTGGCACAAACCCACGGTGCTTAACATTCTGGTATAGTATCCACTTTTCATCACCAGTCACTAAACGGTGCAAAAATGGATCTTGGAGTTCATGGGAATGAAGAGCTGCGCTAATGTTTACCTGCACCCTCAGATTGTCGACTGACAATTCATGTGGCACCCATTTTCCTACCTTAGGCACTTTCCCGAGTTGTTGCAAATGTCGATGGATTGTGGACGGGGATGAATTGAGTTTCTGGGCCAATTCTTCGACAGTTGTTGAACAGTCTTCTTCAAGTATGGTTAACAGCAGGTCATCATCAAACTCAGCAGGGCATCCAGAGCGTGCTGCATCTGTCAAACAGCAGACACCATTCCTAAACTTTTGAAACCATCTTTGACATTTCCTCACATGCAGAATATCATTGCCATAAATGTCCTGAATGTTTCGCGTTGCTTCAGTAGCACTATTCCCTTTTTTTGAACTCGTAAAGCATTATATGCCTGATATGCTCTTCTGATACTGCCATGTTTATGAGGAGTTCACATAAAGCAAAACACACATCTTCACTGGTCAAGGTCTGTAAAGTATGTAGCGAAACACGATATATATCCTCTTAAATATAACCTTCGGAAAATTTATGCTTAAGCCGCGTAGGACTAGTTTAAACTTAATCTATCGTAAAAAATGACATTACTTATGGGATGATGTGATATTTAAAATTTGTCATTATTTATGACAAATTTAATATATATATTTTACTTGAGAATTTAACTGTAATTAATTTTGAGCAATATGTTTTTGCTGAAATACAAAATTTCTGAGTTGCCTGCCAGTTGATTTGATGTGCACTTGTTTTGTAATTAATTGTGAACCAATCAGTATAACTATAGCTGTTGGTGTGGTGCGCTGTCAAGTTAATTTCTGATAGGCTTTATTTATTTAGTGTTTTTAGTATAAAAATTTGTAGCTATTATATTTGTCACTAAACTCTGTAAGTTTTGTTGCTCAATAAATATTTTACAGCTCTAAGTAATATATATATATATATCGGGTGGTCCAAAAAAAATGACGCATTTTTTAAAAATTAATATCTCAGTAACCCCCTTCCTTATCATGACAATTTTTATATGCAAGATACTTTCAAACTTCTTTTTTTGAATGCAAGAAACGGAATTCTGATATCTTTTATAGTTTTCTCGCAATTAACAAAAGTAACAACATGGGTCAAAAAAACAAAAATCGCAATATATCTGTTTTTTATACGATATCAATTTTATACGATATCATGCGATATTTTTGCAAGTTATTACAAAACTCTACAGGAATGAACAAGTCAAATTGTGGATATTTTTATTTTTTAACAATTCGTCAGTACCCTTAATGATGTTGTCAGAGGAAGATCGTATTCTCATTAAAAATTGTTACTGTGAAAAAGGATGGAAGACTGGAAGGTTATTGCAAGAGTTTCCCGGCAAAAAGTGGAAAAGGCGTGCAGTGGAAAGACTCTTAAAGAAGATTCGCGAATCGGGAAGTACTGCCAGAAAACCAGGAAGCGGTAGACCTAAAACAGCTTCAGTTCCAGAAAATGTGGATTACATCAACGATAAAATCTGCTCTCAAGAAGATAAACCAGGAAGTCATTTGTCACAAAGAACAATTGCTAAACATTTGAATATTGGAAAGACTTCTGTACACCGAATAATTAAAGCACAAAAACTAAAGCCTTCAAAAGAATAGTATCTTCTAGAAAAAGTGATACTGTTAAGGATAAAAGAAAAACAAGGTGCAGAAAGTTACTTGATAATTTCTCTGTCGTTGATATTAAAAAGATAGTCTTCACGGATGAAAAAGATTTCACTCTAGAAATTCCGCGAAACTGTCAAATGATGTTGTCTACGGGCGTGGTAAAAAGTGTGACATTTCAATAACAGATTGTATCATGAAACGTCAAGATTCTCCAAAAAGGTTATGATATCTGCAGGGGTCTCTTGGAATGGCAAGACAGATGTTCATTTTATTGAAACTGAAAAGACAAAGGTGAATTCTGCAAATTACATTGAACTTTTAAGAACAAAATTGTTGCCGGATTGTCGTCGCCTGTATCAAGAAAATGATTTCATATTTCAACAAGATGGAGCACCGTCGCATACAAGCTACGCCACACAGTCGTTTCTGATTAGCAATACACCAAAATTAATAACGAAAAATGAGTGGCCACCACAAAGCCCAGATTGTAATCCTATGGACTACTCAATTTGGGAGTTACTAAAAGAGAAGGTTTACCGAGGTCGACGAGAAAAATTCACCGAATCAGAATTAAAAAGTAAAATACTTGAATCTTGGCAAGAAATTGGCATTAATGAAGTAAGAAGTATTATTTTTGTGTGGAAGAAAAGACTTAGATTAGTGTGTCAACAGAGTGGTGGTCCAATCGATCATTTACTGTAAATTAATTAGTTAAATTTCTGATTAAATTTTTCCTTTCTCATGATATTCGTTTTTTTGACCCATGTTGTTACTTTTGTTAATTGCGAGAAAACTATAAAAGATATCAGAATTCCGTTTCTTGCATTCAAAAAAAGAAGTTTGAAAGTATCTTGCATATAAAAATTGTCATGATAAGGAAGGGGGTTACTGAGATATTAATTTTTAAAAAATGTGTCATTTTTTTTGGACCACCCAATATATATATATTATATATACACAGTGCCCGCGAAAAGTATCCGATCACTCAAGAAAATACAATATTTTCCCTTGATATTCAGAGACACGTAATTCACTTTCTATTTGTTCTAGCGACATCTGGTAACTTTGAGGTTGCTCGCTGATATGAGAGCTATCCAACGCATTCTCAAATTAGTGTTCTGGTAGCCTTCGTTGCGGGTGGCTGTCTCTCAAATTTGTCAGATTTCACTGTTTGTGTAAATTTCTTGATATTTTTTTTTTTTTTTACAGAAAGTGGTGTAAATAAAATTTATATATAATGTGTGCTAAAAAACAAACTTAAGAGTGATTGTCGAGGTGCTATTGTTGCTTTGCATGCATGTGGGAAATCACAGAGACAGATAGCTAAGGAATTAAACATATCCCAAAGTACCGTTAATTTATGGGTTTCACGGGCTAAGAACAATGGTGGCCTAACCACGCCAGTCCCTAAAAAACGATCTGGCAGACCGAGAAAAACAAATTCGCGAACAGACAAACTTATGAAACGTTTAGTATTGAAAAACTCAACAATAACTGCGAAAGAAATAAAATTTAATATGAATAATTTGTTATCTGGTGTTTCTGAACGAACTATCCAGGAGCGGCTCCAAAAAGAACTCGGATTACCATCTCGCCATGCTGCTAAGAAACCGTTCATTAATGAAAAAATGCGTAAAAAACGTGTCGCATTTTGTAAAAAATACATTCATTGGACTGTTGATGACTGGAAGAAGGTTTTATTTAGCGATGAGTCGACATTTTTGACATTCAGAAGTTGTCCAAAAAGGTTCGCCGGCCTATTGGCTCAAATAGGATGGACCCTAAATACACCCTAAAGACAATGAAACACCCTCCAAGTGTGATGGTTTGGGGTTGTTTCGGTTACTATGGGCGTGGAAACTTATATTTTCTTCCGAAGAACACAACTATGAATGGTGCATGGTATTTAGCAATGCTACAGGATAAACTTGCAATGGCAATGGCAATCCAAAGGACATAAACATACATGCATGATGGTGCACCATGTCACAGGGCCAAAATAGTGACAAAATGGATTACTGACAATAAATTTGATATTTTGGATTGGCCTGGTAATAGTCCAGATCTCAATCCGATAGAAAATCTGTGGCTAATAATAAAAAATAAGGTTGAATGCAACGACACTGGCTCAGTCAAAAAATTACAAGAGGCCATCAAAAAGGTATGGTGCAAGGAAATATCAGTGGAAGTTTGTCAAAACTTGATTAAATCCATGCCAAAACGTCTAGAACAAGTCATCCAAACCAAAGGACAGATGACAAAATACTAATATAAGGTTAGTATACATTTAAACATTGTTTTTTATGTAAAAAATACAAATTTCAAGGGTGATCGGATACCACGCCCCATCAGCAGCCCAGCATCTTAACCACTAGGCCAACTAGGGTACCCATTTATCTACCAACCACTTTCTTTATTGTGTGGAAGGATGAACAGCTGGGTTTTGCTGTTTGGTCTCGAACCCGGGGCTGATGGATTCGTAGTGAGCGATGCTAACCACTACACCACCAAGCCGCATATATATATAATGAATAAAACCACGAAGGGAAAAGAAAATTTTGGAGCAACTTATTGTTACATTTCTCATCATATTTCTATTAATTACACTAATCAACAGCCAAAATGTATCTTCGATGAAACCATCATTTCTTTAGTAATTCGACGTCGCTGAATCCGAAAATGACCTTCATTTTGCATGATTGTTTCGTGTTTAGAAGATACACAGGTGCCCTGTTTTCATTATTTCCCAATTGAAATGAATATATCATTGAAGCATAACATATGCCAACACTGTAGAATGTGCTCGTTTGGCAACCCCGTTGTCTGGCGCCATCTTGAGTACATCGTAAATCCCTTTAGCTCAGTTCTAGAGTGACGCTTGTTGTGGTGACACATTATTTCACATTTTGACATAGTGCTTTTGTAGTGTTTCCTCGTAATTTGCACCTGTGGTTAGTTCATGACATATAGAGTGTAGTGCGTGTTAAAGCGTAATCTTGCGATCAGTTTCTCATTGACGTTATAAGCAAAATGCCACGTAAATGCGTTAATGACTCAAGTAACTTTTGCTATATTTGCAGCAAAGTAACATTAAAATCGCAAAAGAAGACGTTAACACCTGCCATCAAGAAAGCATACCACCTTTATTTTAAGTGCAAATTAGGAGATCAGGACAAAACGTGGGTGCCGCATATATGCTGCATTACATGTGCAACTACATTACTTGAGTGGTACAATGGGAAACCGAGGTCAATGGGCTTTGGCATCCCTGTCGTGTGGAGGGAACAAAGTAACCACGTGGATGACTGTTTATTCTGCATGGTTCCGCCATTACGTGGAATTAGTAAGAAGAAAAAATGGACCCTCAAGTATCCTAATGTTCCATCCGCCATTCGACCTGTGCCCCATAACGAAGACATACCTGTGCCCAATCCTCCTACCTCCTCAGACACCCTCGATTTGGATGACAAAGAGCATCCTGTAACGAGTACAGATGAAGACATTGCACATCCCACAACATCACAAGATACCGACTTTGTGCCCAGTGAACTGTCTACAGAACCGCATAAAATCACCCAACACGAACTGAATGACCTCATCAGAGATTTGGACTTACCGAAGTCTAAGGCAGAATTGCTCGCCTCACGCCTTCAACAGTGGCATCATCTTCATGATGATGTCCAAATATCCATGTACCGCACTAGGCAATCCACGTTGGAGACTTTCTTCATCAAACATGGTGACTTCGTGGTGTGTACAGATGTTGTTGGTTTAATGAATGCTCTAAATATAACATACAGAGATGACGAATGGAGGTTGTTCATTGATGCCTCTAAGCTAAGCCTTAAGGCTGTACTACTTCATAACAAAAACGAAAAAGCTGCCATTCCAATTGGATATTCTGTCCACATGAAGGAGACATATGAAAATATGCAATATCTGCTTCACCACATAAACTACAACGCTCACAAATGGAGCATATGTGGTGATTTGAAAGTGGTTGGCATGTTACTTGGTCTCCAGCAGGGTTACATGAAGTACTGCTGCTTCCTTTGCGAGTGGGACAGCCGTGCTAGGTCACAGCATTATGAAAGGAAGGAATGGCCTCTAAGAGAACGTTTAGTGCCAGGTGTGAAAAACGTTTCATGCGAGCCATTAGTAGAGCCAAGCAAAATACTTCTACCACCGTTACATATTAAGTTAGGGCTTACGAAAAATTTTGTGAAGGCACTCAATAAGGATGGAAAGGCATTTAAGTATCTTTTCCAGAAGTTACCTAGACTCAGTGAGGCAAAAATCAAGGAAGGCATATTTGTTGGTCCTCATATACGAAATCTGATGAAAGATGAACATTTCGAGACACTTTTGGAGGGCGCAGAAAAAGAAGCTTGGGTCTCGTTCAAGTCAGTGTCGCAAAATTTCCTTGGAAACAACAGAGCTCCAAATGCAGATGAATTGGTGGATAATATGTTGAAGATGTACCAAAGAATGGGATGTAACATGTCGCTAAAAATTCATTTCCTCCATTCCCATTTCGACTTTTTCCCGGCAAACCTTGGTGAAGTAAGTGACGAACATGGGGAACTTTTTCATCAGCAGATTTCAGCTCTTGAGAAACGTTACCAGGGCAAGTGGAATTCATCTATGCTGGCTGATTTCTGCTGGTCAGTAATAAGAGACACTACACAGTCAGAGTACAAGAGACAGGCCAAGAGGAAACAACATTGAAGTGAGTGTGCTCCTTAAAATACATATATGTTGTGGGATAAATTTTTACCAGTACTTACACAATAATTACCATGATATCTTAAAAACGCGAACTAATTAAACAATTTCACTATCATTTTCAAATTCAGCATGCAAAAATACATAAGAATCGGCTACTTTCATTAAAGATACAAAAAATTCCTTAAAATTTGTTGACCAGTGTTATAGAGCAATTGAACTTTTCTTACTATTGGGTATTGAGGGATGGTCAATGAACACAATGATGTGTGTTTCAGCTAAATCAGGCAAATACATTGTTTACAGCAAATGTCCAAAGTTATGGTGTCGCTCGTAACTGAAATGCAGCTGGCACTTACACTTGTACTTACATTTGTCTGAATTCCTGTGAATTGTGGACATCTATGGGAAAAACGTATTATTCCTCATCAAAAGACAATAAAATTTGCTGCAAATTGAGACCTAGCAATTAGCTCTACAATTTTAGCCCCCCCCCCAAAATGTGTAGTGTCGCTCGTAACCAAAAAAAAGTGTTGCTCGTAACCATGCGATTCTGTGGACCAAAAATACAATATTTGCACATTAAATGCACTCATACATAAATAATGGATAGCATAGTGGACGCAATACACAAATATTATTGAAATATATGAAATATATTATATACAGGGTGTGTATATAAAGTCAGGATCTATTTTTGTGAAATAATTATTTTTTTCTATTTTTCTTTTCAGAAGCCCTTAGAATGAATACAGAAGTGTGTGTGGCAATAGTAATTTGGTGAATCGAGGGAAAGAAATACAATCAGTGGCGGTTCCTCATATGGGCAATATGGGCAGCCGCACAGGGCGGCATTTGTGGAGGGGCGGCATGAGCGCCTGCAAAAAAAATAAAAATAAAAATAAGAATAAATAAATAAAGAAATAAATAAAAAAAAAATAAAATAAAATAAATAATAAAAGATCAATAAATATATTTTTATTAAAAAAAACCATCTATTGCATTTTCCATAAACCTTCCCATAAAAGACCTAAACAATGCAAAATGCTTCCAGATTAATATTATTGGGAATAAAGGCCCATACTTTAACATATGTAATGTTATTTTTCTGGGTTTGGTTAAATAGTGAAATGTATATTATTTATTATAGAACGAATCTTCACACTAAGCCACTAAGGTCTGTCAAATAACCGCAAATGGATAAGAAGAGGTCAAAGCTATCAGGTGCTCAGTTTAGAAAAAAGAGGAAAGAAGAAGAGGAGAAACGAGCAAAAGATAAAGGTATAGAGCTATGTCATCTACTCTTCACTGCTATATTGCACTGCTATTTTGTGATATAGCTTTCTGAGTCATTTGAAGTGTACTATTATGTATATAATTAGCCATTAACCAAGGAGGTTGTATTATTCATTTGTTTCCTATTCTAAAAGTTTAATAAATTGTGCTTAATAACATGTTAAATTAACTGTACTAGCCTATTCATGCATTGGTCTGTTATGTTCTATTTTACTATTTGCAGGGGCACTTTTGAAATATTTTGGAACACCCTCTGCCACTAGCCAGGATGAGAAGCCGTCTACTTCTGCCATTATTGAGGCTGAGGAGCCATCTTCCTCCTCAGCCTCACATATGTCTCCACAAATGCAGTCTGATCCTGAGGATGAAGACCCATTTGCTTCTACTTCTCCCCGGCAGGACTCTTCAGGTGAGTTTGTGTGCACATATGTCTGAGTGTGTGTGCGTGTGTGTGTATGTGTATGTGTGTGCATCCCTGCAAAGCATTTTGCAAACAGTTATAAATTATAATGTTATTATCACTGGGTCTGGGTTACTGGGTATGTGTGGTGTTTCACCACCATAATTCCATAACACCACCACCATAACAAAGTGCTGTGAATAATGTGTTATCTAACTTAGGTGTGTATACTAATGAGTAATGCTCTTGTTCTTTCTATTAGAAAGGCCTGAGCAGAATCGCCTCCTGAGGATGAGTCTCTGTCCACCGACCCTGCTAACTGGCCTTCAGTTCTGACTGAGAGAATTCGGACACAACTGGTTTCCAGGGGACCAAGTCAAGTACCATCTGACTTTGTATTCCCTAGAAACGACAGTGACGGAAGAAGTTTCCACCATCAATACTTCAGGAAGTCATTGGTTAGTGGGGAAAATATAACCAGAAGTTGGTTGGTCTATTCCTTAAAAAACAACAGCCTTTTCTGTTTCTGTTGTACATTATTTTCCAAGAGGAAAATAAATTTAACAAGTTTGGGACTCTCGGACTGGAAGCATGCAAGCTCATTGCTCACATCACATGACAACAGTTCAGAACACCTAAATTCTATGAAAATCTGGAAAGAACTGGCAGTGAGGATGAGAAAGGGGGAGACCATTGACAAGCAGGAGATGGCACTTCTGGAGGCTGAGAAGTTGAGATGGAGAGCGGTGCTGACACGTCTCACTGCTATTGTGCATTCTCTGGCAGTTAGGAATTTGGCACTAAGGGGACATACAGAAAAATTGTTCTCACCATCAAATGGCAATTTTCTGAAAGAAGTTGAACTGATGGCACAATTTGATCCTATAATGCAAGAGCACATTAACCGTGTCCAAAAAGGGACCTCCAGTCACACCAGCTACCTCGGCCACCACATACAAAACGAACTCATTGATTTGTCGAGCAGCAAGACCATTTCAGCAATGGTGAGCGACATCAAACAATCAAAGTTTTTTTCAATAATTCTAGATTGCACTCCAGATATCAGCCACACTGAACAGTTGTCAGTTGTGATTCGGGTTGTGTCACTGGAGGGGAAGCCCCATATAAAGGAACATTTCATGGGGTTTTTGGAGGCAGAGGAGTCCACTGGTCAACATTTGGCATCTCTGATTCTGAAGAGACTGGAGGAGCTAAAAGTTCCTTTCATGGACTGTAGAGGACAATCATACGACAACGGGGCCAACATGGGGGGAAAAACAAGGGTGTTCAATCCAGGCTCCTAGAAATTAATCCCAGAGCTCTGTTTGTTCCATGTGGGGCTCATTCTCTGAATTTGCTTGTGGCCGATGCTGCTAAGGGATCTATTGATGCCACAAGTTACTTTGGCATCTTGCAGAAGCTTTACAACTTGTTTTCAGCCTCCACACAACGATGGGCCATTTTGAAAAAACATGTGAACATCACATTGAAGATGTGGTCTGATACAAGGTGGGAAAGCAAGATCAAGAGTGTGGAGCCCCTGAGATATCAGGCAGCTGCAGTGAGAGATGCACTGATCGAGGTGAGGGACCACACCAAAGACTGTAATAAAGGTCGAGGCTCAATCTCTGTCAGAGGAGGTTGGGTCATACCGCTTCGCCATTTGTTCAGTGGTGTGGCATGACCTGTTGTGCCAAATTCAGCATGTGAGCAAGCAGATGCAGTCTCCTAGCATGCACGTTGATGTTGCAGTAAATCTCCTAAAAAAAACAGAGAGAGGTCTCCGCAATTACAGGGCAACAGGTTTTGTGGCTGCACAAATGGCAGCCACAGATATCTGTGAACAAATGAATGTGGAGGCTGTGTTAAAACAAAAACGGCTGAGGTCCACAAAGCGGCACTTCTCCTATGAAGCATCTGATGAGCCCTTGATTGATGCTTTGAAGAAGCTGGAGGTGACATTTTTCAATGCAGTGGTTGATGCTGCAACATCAGCCATTCAGGAAAGATTTTCCACGTTGGAAATTGTGGGAGAGAAGTTTGGAGTGCTGACACATTTCCAAAATCTCACATTTGAGGAGCTGACAGAACAATGTGTGAACCTTAGTACTACACTACACTTTAAGGGACAATCTGACTTGGATGGCAGAGAGCTTGCACAGGAGCTGAAGAACTTGCCTGACTTGCCATCAAAGACCATATCCTTGCTTGAACTGCTGACATTTATCCATGAAAGGGAGCTCTCTGAAATATATCCAAATTTGTGGACTGCTCTCAGAATTGGTCTTACTCTTCCAGTCACTGTTGCTGAAGCAGAGAGGAGCTTTTCAAAGCTGAAGCTCATCAAATCCTACCTGAGGTCAACTATGTCACAGGAACGCCTTACCGGTCTGGCCATCATCAGTATAAATCATACAATTGCTGAGCAGATTTCATATGATGATTTAATTCATGACTTTGCATCAAGGAAGGTAAGAAGAGTCAGGCTTTAGATGGCAGTTGTGCTGTGGTGCAATTTATTTTGTTTCTTGTTCAAAGTGTAGCATAATAATTACCCTCTCTTAAGTGTCTTATTCTATTTATGTGATAGAGCATTTGTACAATTTAGAAATTTGATTCTCTAGTTTATTTATGGCAGTTGTGCAATTTAATTTGTATTTTTCCTGTTCATAGTATCATAATTACATTCTCTTAAGTGAGTTATTCTATTTACGTGATGAAGGATTTGTAAAATTCAGAAATTTGAGTCTTTGTTTTGGTTCTGAAGTTCCAACAATTAGTCCAATAAAAAGTTATTTTGTGAAAGAGTTATGTCTGTCCTTTATTTTGGGGGATTCGAATGTGTGTGTGTTGGCGAACAGGGGGGGGGGGGGGGGGGGCGCTGAAGGTGAGGTTCGCCCAGGGCGTCATGTAAGCTAGGACCGCCACTGAATACAATGACATCAGAGAGAAGTTTAGAAGGAGATTTCATAAGCTGGGGCCAATAGACAAGACAATACAAAAATTGGTGAACAAATTTAAATGAACGGGATCTGTAAATGATGAAGCAAGATCAGGATGACCGTGTATGTCAGATCTTACCGTGAATGCAGTACGCGGAATTATCACTGAGGAGCCATGTATGTCCATTCATGCTGCATCACACAGACTCTGCCTCCTGACGTCATCTGTGCACAAAATTCTGAAAGTTAATTTGCAGAAGAAAAGCTATCATTTGCAGGTTTTACATGATTTACATGAGGAAGATTTCCCTCGACGAAGTGCTGTGTGTGCTGATCTCGTAGAACAAATCTGGAGTGATAATTTAATGGACAACATTCTCTTTAGTGATGAAGCCACTTCCCATAGGTGTGGAAAAGTATATCGCCATAACTGTCGAATTTGGGCAGATGAAAGACTGAATGATTTCGTCCAAAATTGGGAAAGAAACTCGCCTGAAGTTAATGTCTGGATGGGTTTAACAAAATCTAAGGTTTATGGTCCTTTTTTCTTTGCTGAAGCTACAGTTACGGGGCTTATTTATCTGGACATGTTGCAGCAATTCCTTGAACCTCAGCTGATTGGGGATAGGATTGTTAGTACCGTCGTCTATCAACATGATGGTGCTCCTTGTTACTATGCCAAAATTGTTCAGGATTATCTAAATGGACATTTTCCAAATCGCTGGATCGGACGTGGAAGCAACAGACCTTGGCCAGCGAGATCACCAGATTTAACCCCTTTAGATTTCTTTGCATTGGGCTTTATCAAATCGCACATCTATCAGATGAAGATTACGAGTCTTGAAAACTTACCTACACGTATACGAACTGCTGCAGATAACATAACCCTGCAAATGCTCCAGAATGTGTTTAGAAATGTTGCGGAACGATTTGAGCTGTGCAGGGATACTGATGGGTGTCACGTCGAATCCTACTCTTAATTATTTAATAAATGTTACCACTTTATCATTTTATGATTGAATTCCATATAATTTCCAAGTGCTTCACAAAAATAGATCCTGACTTTATGTACACCCTGTATTTAATATATATATATTTAAACTGCAAACACGCAGTATAATTAACGTAAAGAACGACGCTTGTATAGGAGAATATTCCGCGCAAGATGAGAGTGAGAGAACGAAACATGAAAAAATGAGGTAACCACCCGGGAATCGAACCTGGGATCTTCTGATTGCTGGTCAGATATGATAACCATTACACCACAGGCCTCACTCAATCAAATGCCGTAATTCCTCTACATACGCGCAGAAACCAATGCCCCAAGGGGGCACCTCCTGCATGCCGTACATTATATACATTTAAACTGCAACCTCATTTTTTCATTTGTTTCGTTCTCTCGCTCTCATCTTGCGCGGAATATTCTCCTATACAAGCGTCGTTCTTTACGTTAATTATACTGTGTGTTTGCAGTTTAAATGTATATAATGTACAGCATGCGGGAGGTGCCCCCTTGGGGCATTGGTTTCTGCACATATGTAGAGGAATTACAGCATTTGATTGAGTGAGGCCCGTGGTGTAATGGTTATCATATCTGACCGGCAATCGGAAGATCCCGGGTTCGATTCCCGGGTGGTTACCTCATTTTTTCATTTGTTTCGTTCTCTCGCTCTCATCTTGCGCGGAATATTCTCCTATACAAGCGGCGTTCTTTACGTTGATATATATATATATATATATATATATATATATATATGGGAATGAACTCAGAATGGTTCCCTGAGGTTTTTTATGATACACACAGACCATGCATGGAACAAGGAACTCTTCTAGGAAAATTAAATCCACTATAGTCCGAATAAGTAATAGTAAATGACAAATACTGTAGTTTTTTCTTTTTCATGATGCTAGCCCAACGTGGGCAATGGGTCACTCGCAAAGCAGTCCCAAAAATATAGCTTCTCTCACCAGCTATCTGCAAAGCAGATAGGATCCAGTTTTGGGACAGGATCTAGGGTTTAAAGCAGCCTAGCCCAGCTACATAAATTTAGAACCTCAATATAAGCAAAAGACTCACTGCCCTCACGTCAGATTGAAAGTGGACGCTCAATTCTGCCAGTTGAGGTTTAAGTTTTGGTTTTCGGCTAAAAATATAATAATTACCATTTTCTTTGAGGTATTCAATCTGATGTGAAGGCAGTGAGTCTTCTGCTTATATTGAGGTTCTAAATGTAGCTGGGCTAGGCTGCTTTAAACCCTAGATCCTGTCCCAAAGCTGGATCCTATCTGCTTTGCAGATAGCTGGTGAGAGAAGCTATATTTTTGGGACTGCTTTGCGAGTGACCCATTGCCCACATCGGGCTAGCATCATGAAAAAGAAAAACTATAGTATTTGTCATTTACCACTACTTATTCGGACTATAATGTATTTAATTTTCCTAGGAGAGTTCCTTGTTCCATGCATGGTCTGTGTGTATTATATATAAATCTTATATCCCATTCGATGCCTTCTGGCTCAACCAGGTTAAGTAACATACCAACGTAATAAAAGTATTTGCCATGCCCTTTACCTGCATAGCGCACTAGAACATAATATTTACAATACATAGTGCAATACAATACAATATTTACAATACATACTGGTAGTATGGAGATGCAGTTAGTACATGTTCTTAGGATAACACTGCTTCCACTCCCATGTGAAACATGATCATTGATCCTCAGCAGGTTTTGGAAATAGGTGCAGGATTTTGCAGCTGTAAATAGTGTGTGTGACTTCATTTGTTGGGAATTTAAATCCACCAGTAAATTTTCCATCACGCTCATATTTCCTCATGTATGAAATGTAAAATTCAGTTTCGTAGCCTCTATATTTCTTTGTTTACAATTTGAGCAACATAAGATGTTTTTTCAGTGTATTTCACTATAATGAAGTCAATAATTGAAGGCTCGTGCGTCGCTGGAGGAAAATCTGTCGATGACCTACCAGCATTAGCATTAGCACTGTCCTCTTCACTGTCACTATTATCACTTGGTGAGGGTTCAACATCTGATATTGAAAAACTATCTATTTCAGATGCCTCTGAACTTTGAGCTGCTTCCACTGTGCCAGGATCAGTTTCAAGAGGTTCGAGGTTGCACTCCTTTATTGGCGATGGGTCATTCGTGTTTTTAAAAAGAGTAACATGGTA
>JAJOZX010005824.1:285000-305326 GCA_023014485.1 Bathynomus jamesi
CATTCTTCAGCATCTTTTTCAAGAAAAGTGCAAGGCACCTCTAGGATTTCAAAGAATCTTTTTGTGTTCGCAGTAACGAAATCCTGCAGTTGTTTCTGCCCAGCTGATTCAGGATTTATTGATGCTCGTTTGCTCGGTTTTGAGTCAACTGGTTTCTGCAGAGCATGCTTCATTTTGTTTTTTGTCTCATGCGAAACAGCTGAATCAAAAAATGCAAGCGCCACAAGCTCCTCAGAGAGGTACCACAAATGTCTCAAAAACTTATTGAGTGCAGCACTTGCAATTTTGTCATCCTTTTGCTTGTAGAGCTGCAGACTTTGCACAAAATGCAAATCTGAACGGGGGGCGCATGAGGGTATGGGTGCCAGGTACCACGATCTGATGTATATCGCAGCTGAAAAGCAGCAAACATCTCTCAGTCCTTTTTCCTCTCTCTCAGTTAGTTTAAACTGAGATTTAAACATCCAAATTTTAATGCAGTAAATTAGCTTGCCCATCCATCGTGCTCTGTGATAAGCTCCGGGTGCTTTAAAGCTGATTCCTGACTTGGGGGCACTACCGATGAAAATGAGCGTTAGCTCGAGCAATTCCTTGTAGTCATCACGAGGCTGCTGTTCATCAAGCTGAGCTTGAGCAAATTGAATGAGTTCTTCAGCATCTGAGATTTTCTCTGCAATGTTAGGGTCATCTGTTGCTGTTTGGTAATTGTTCTTGTCAATTTCCACCCACTTTGCTTTGAATCTCTTAAACAGTTGTATGTCAGGGCCACTAGAAGATGGCAAGAGACAGAAAACTGCAGCTTCTAACACTATTTCGAAAATATGATGTCGGCAAGCCAGCCACAGCATATCTTTATCCAATCTTTGCTCTAGTAACATACAAGCACCACTCTTAGAACCTGTGTTGGAGGCAGTGGTGTCAAAACACATGCCCTTCACTTGGTCAGATATATTCCACTCCAATACTAACTGATGGACAGCATCTGCAATGTTTTGACCAGTTCCTCTGGCAAGTTTGGGAATACCAAGAAGCTGATCAACTCCTTGGCCGGAAATTAGAACTGGCAGTCGATCAACATTTTCATGACCAGTAATATCTTCCAGTAGTTTGCCGTCCCAATGTATTTGGAGAGGGCAATTTGTTTCGAAATCCTGCTTCAAATTTTCTGCCATTGTCTTGCGGTTCCTTTGTCTTGCTCTCCGTATCGATGAATAGCTAACCACTGTATTCTTCAGGGTTTTGCCCAAGAGCATTGATTGTTGGGATCAAGATTCCGAAGCAGCTCTATCACTTACTTTTGCAGCATCAAGAGATACAAGCATTGAAGAATCCATAAGCTTTGCACTCTTAGACTTTGATCTACTTTGTCTCGAAGTTGATGGCTGCTGAGTGTCAGCAACAATTCTTCTTCTGATTTTGAACTATCTTCATTCAAACTTGAAGGACTTGAACTTGAGAGCACTGCTGCTTCGAAAACGGCTGTTTCCCTCTCTCTTTTCTTTTCAAGCAATGTTTCCTTTCTCTAGCAATCTCTTCCATTTGTGAAAAAACTTTATCCACTCCAGACATTTTGCCTTTTCTTCCTTTTGTCATTGCAGCACCAAAAACTCACGATCTTCATCTATCTTTATCATGTCAAGAGCACTTGCATGTGCAATGTCAAACAGATCTTGCAAGTCATTTTGCCAGCTCTCTTGTTTTTGAAGTAGTGCAGGTGATTGTTTCTTCTTATTATTTCTGTTCTTCTTTAGTTTCTCCCCTCGTTGAAAAGTTTCTTTACTCTCTCCACGACATGACATTTCAACACTGTTGGGATGCGTGCCTTTTCCCACACATCCATAACATCTCTAGCAGTCAACAAAGCCGCTGTTTTCACCCTGTTGCTTTTATTGATCTTGTAGTTCATAAACAATGCTAATGTTTCCCTTTTAGATGGAAGCTGGGTTTCTTTGAAGGACTATAGGATTCCTATGAGCCAAAACAACTGTTTTTGTGACGCGTATGCCGCTCCATGAGTGCAACTCAGCAACTGCTATACAACCACTCTCAGTGAAGGCAGCAAAGATACTGAGTCAGTGACGCCGCACTTACACTGACGCGGCTGCTACAGTGACGTCACAGCAAAGAAATGATTCTAGAATGTTTGGCCACGGCGTCTATAGCAATGAAAGGGATGAAGGTTTACGGAAAGAGGTTCAGAGTCTGTTATGACTGCTATATGTTGCTGACTACCATTTTTGATGAAATCTGCAAAATAAATAAATGTACAATAAATACAAACTGAAAAATAACAATATACAGAATGTTCAATGGATGGTAGCAACCTCTAAAATGTCTTCAATTGTGCTGAAATTTTGCATGTTCAGTTTTTTCACTAAATTAAATAAAATTAGAGGGTGTCTTCAAGTTTTTGAAATGATAAGTTATTTTGCATCACCCTAATATATATATATATATATATATATATATATATATATTATATATTATATATATAAGCACACCAGACAAAAAATTAGTCACCCCTCTCAGAATGTACCTAATAACATGTGATGGCGCCTCTGGCCTTGATAACCACACGAATCCGGCGAGTTTAGTATGCGGAGGTATGCCTGCTGGTTCAAATTCATCATCACTGGAACGAGAGGGCCCATTTCGTGGTACAAAAACATCCCCAGAACATCCCCAGAACATCACGGAACCACCTCCAGCCTGAACAACACCTTCGACGCATTCAGGATTAAAGGCTTCATTGGACCTGTGATGTACTCGTCGCCTCCCATCATTGGAGAACAAACAAAAACGGGACTCATTGGACCAAATTACACGTTTCCAATCTGCCACAGTCCAGTTTTTGTGCCTCTGAGCCCATTTTATAACATGCCAATTTGTGACTTGCTGTTAACAGCGGCCTCTTCCGTGGTACCCTGCTCCAGATGTCCATCGCATGCAGTTCTTGTCACAATGTCTGTTCGGAAATTGGTCGCTGGAGAACCTCATTGGTTTCTTGGAGCAATTGTTCTCTGGTTTGAAAACGATTTGCAGTTACTAGACGAGAAACATGGCAGCGGTCCCTATTGTCGAGAATTGTTTTCCGGCCACAGTTACGCCGTCGATTTTCAGTTGATTGCGAACTACACCACTCTTTGTAAACTCGCTGGACAGTACACGTTGACACACCAACAATTGGGCTACTTCACATTTTGTGTCCGTGGGCTCTGCCAAACACGATGGCTCCTTTTGCCACTGAGTAACGTCTGCCTCACAACCCCTTTTGCAGACTATATCCAACACACACTTTGTTCTTCACCACCTCACGAAACAGATCTGATCCTGTGTGCTACATCAGCGCCCTCTGTGTGACCTTGAACTTCCTACTATCGGTGCTATTAGGGGTGACTAATTTTTTGTCCGGTGTGCTTATATATATATATATATATATATTAGGGTGGTCCTTGCTTAGGGGGTGAAATTTCAAGTTGAACATTTTTCATCTCCCACCCACGGAAATCGTTCGAATGGTCGAGAAAACTCTCTAGGTGATTTATTTTTTTAATCGGACAATGTTTACCCCTCCCTCATTGAGCATTACCATTAAGCTAATTTTTTTACTTTCAAGTAAATGTTACATATTTGTAATGTTTGTTTTTTTCATTCTTTCCAGATTTTCAGTGGTTGGATAACTAATGTGTGTAAAACTGTAAATTCTAATGATTTAATTTAAACTGAATAACTCCTTTAACCAAAGTCAAGCTACCCGTCAGTGGTTGGATAACTAAGTGTGTAAAACTGTAAATTCTAATGATTATAATTTAAACTGAATAGTGAATAACTCCTTCAACCTTTAAGTAGATAACCTGGATCATGGCAGCGAAGCTGCGCTACCTGATTGCCCCGCAGGAATCGATCGCCGGGTCGCAACTTCCTTCACAAAAAGAGGTCTTGGCCCTGACAGTCTACAGGATCGACGTCCAGAAGAAGTCACTTCGAGAGGCCGCCAACCAGGTCGTCGAGCTCGTCACCGAGGTGTGGTCCAAGGTGCGAATCCCCCTCCACCGGAAGGACCACATCGTCATCAAGATTGAGAAGCTCCACAAGGAGTTCAACGATGTGAAGAGGAACAAGGGGCAAACTGGCGCTCAAGCGAAGCGGGAGGACGAGTTCAGCGAGCGGATGATGAACCTGTTCGCTGCCCCTAACGCCATGGAGCTGCTCAAGAACGAGGAGGACAAGGCGTTCCTCCTCGCTCAGCGCGAACCCCGTCGGCGCGGCAAGCTGGGGTCCGTCGACTCGACGCTAGCCGCTGTCGATGCCCGCGCATCTCAACGCCAAGGGGAAGAAGACCGACGGAGGCAGCGAGCCGAGGAAGAAGCGACGACATCTACGGCCCGAGTGGAGCTCGAGTGGTCTTCGTCCTCTTCCAGTGGTGCCGCAAGCGCAGCGGAGAGCGACGACCATGGAGAAGAAGGGAGCCCTCGGGCTCCGAAGCGCTCCAGGCGGGGCACGACGAACATCGTTTCGGCGGGTGTGGCGTCGTCGCTGGATCGCACGAAGGTGACCGACCGAGGAGCTGTCTACGTCCTGACAGAGGTTGCCCGGTCGCTTGGGCACCGTCGCAGAGCTCAATATCAACCGCAGCTCCATCCGCCGACACCGGCGCAGGCACCGCTCCAGGCTCAACGTGGCGCTCAAGGAAGAGCTGAGGGCCGGCAATCTTGTCGTTCACTGGGACGGCAAGCTCATGCAGGACTTGACGAGCAAGGAGCAAGTCGATCGGCTTCCCATCTTGGTCTCCGGTAACGGCGCGGTGCAGCTCCTGGGCGTCCCGAAGCTGCCGAGTGGAACGGGCTCTGAGATGGCCAAGGCCGTCCTCAACGCGTTGGAGGAGTAGGAGCTCACTGAGCAAGTGAGTGGCTTGTCATTCGATACCACCGTCTCGAACACCGGCCGGAACAACGGAGCGTGCGTCCTCATCGAGCAACAACTCGCGAAAGACTTGCTCTACTTCGCGTGCCGCCATCATGTGCTGGAGCTCCTCCTCGGTGCGGCGTTCACGGCTGTGATGGGCCCCACGTCCGGTCCTGACGTGACCCTCTTCAAGCGTTTTCAGGAGCGCTGGGATTTCCTGGACAGAAGCCAGTACGAGTCCGGCGCTGCGCACCCCGATGTCGCTCCTCTGCTCACCACTGTCGACACGGAGTGGTTTGAGAAGGCGATAGTCGAGCGCAAGGACCTGCGCGACGATTACCGTGAGCTGCTCGAGCTCACCCTCCTCTTCGTCGGTCACGTCCCCCCGCGAGGAGTGCGTTTCCGAGCTCCGGGCCGATTCACCACTCCCGCTGGATGGCGAAGGCAATCTACGCCTTGAAGGTCTGGATGTTCCGACAGCAGTTCAAACTCACGGCGAGGGAGGAGAGTGGCCTCCGGAGCATCTGCATCTTCGTCTGTCGGGTCTACGCCAAGGCGTGGACGGAGGCTCCGATCGCCGCAACTGCCCCCCGAAATGACTTCGCCCTCCTCAAGGACCTGCTGGCCTACTCTGACATCAACCCTGCGGTGGCCAAGGCGGCGCTGACCAGTTCCAGAACCACCTCTGGTACCTGTTGGAGGAGCTGGTGGCGCTGGCGCTGTTCGATCCGGGGATCGCCGTCGATCAGAAGAGGAAGATCATCGCCTCTCTCCACGACTGGGTCGGTGAGGAGTCCCCGGCGAAGCGGCCCACGCTGCCAAACCGAGTACTCGCCGGGCTTCAGTTGGAAGACCTGGCGTCGTCCAACACACGAGGTTTCTTCGAGAAACTTCGACTGGAGGACGGCTTCCTCGAGGTCGACCCAGAGACCTGGCCGAAGCGGAAAGACTTCAAGACAGCGGCGGCACGTGTGGGAGGGCTCGCCGTAATCAACGACCATGCCGAGTGAGGAGTTGCCCTCGTCCAAGAGTACAACCGGACGCTGACCCACGACGAGGAGCAACTCCAGTTCCTCCTGCAAGTCGTCGCTCGCCACCACTGCCAGTTTCCGGACTCTCGGAAGCGAACCCTACAGACCCAGGATCGCTAACCGGGCAACAACTCCGGGGGTAAAAGTTCAAGGTCGATGAGGGAGGGGTAAACGTTCTCCGATTTAATAAAAAATTCAACTAGAGAGTTTTCTCAACCATTCGAATGATTTCCGGGGGTGGGAGCTGAAACTTCCCTACTTTGAATTTTAAGGACCACCCTAATATATATATATATATATATATAATATAAAATATATGAAGCTGGGGTTCTGGGAAATAAAAACAAGTCTGTAAGGGTTCTGACAGTTAATAAAGTTTGGGAACCACTGCCTTAAGGGATAAATGGGGATACGTGAATGTGGCTGCATAAAGTTTCCCAGTAATACTTAGATTTTTTATTCACACACAAATGAATTTCCCTACCTATATTGTATATGAAATGAGAATATAAAATCATAAACATAAAGATATTTACATACGATAAATAAAAATATATTAAATGAAAATAGCATGTATCTTTTCTTCACTTTCGGATGGTGCATATGGTAGACTCCTTCATGTGATACTCATGGCCAAGTGATGTTATGCTAATACCACCATGCAACTTATCTAGAATCTTTATTTTTTCAGCTATGCCATAACCTTACAACTTTTCTTCTCCTCACTATCACTTGTAAATGCTTTGTTTTGGTGCCATACTGCTGTCTAAGGGTAATAGCAAAACAACGGCAAAATATGACAAAAACAATCCAACACAACTTCACTGAACTTAACGCGTTAGTGAGACTGAGACAAAGGGTGATGTGAGGGGTGATGCGAGAGGGAGGGAGATGCAGGAGTGTTGGAGAGTAGGAGAAAACACATTGGCATGTGTACAGTACTACTGTATTAGTATGTGTTTGGCAGACCATATAAAGGGTGTTTCAAAAGTCTTTACCTTGGCAGACCATATAAAGGGTGTTTCAAAAGTCTTTACCCTTTTTTTCCCCAAGGACCCTAAGGTGACCATTACATTCAACACAAACCTTTATAAAATGTTTATTGATTTTCCGCCAACTTGGTGCATCTTATCCAAATGTGTTTGGAAAGATTTGAGCAGATTGTAGAACAATTGCGTGTCATTTTGCATCAATTCAAGGACCGCTGACAATACTCGAACAAGTGTCTCACGAGAATTTCAATCTTCGACATCTGGGATCGCATCCAACTGCTGCTCTGCACGAGCTTTGACAATTGCGCTCAGGTCCGCTTGCCACTACTCTTTGACAGTTTTTTCACAGATATTCAAGCGTTGTGCCACCCACGCCACAGATACAGGAATTTTCAAACCTGGAACTTTGAGCTTGTGATCAGTGTGACGAATTCTCTGAATCATGTCTGCACAAGCTCGATGTGCCTCCCCAAACGCAGCGCAAGCAACCTGAGTTTTCAATTGCTCCATTGAACCTGACATTTTGACTTGCGTGGCCTCTGATTGTGTTCACGAAGTGTGTGCACACACTGCACGCTCTGACAGTTATGTTCACTCGGGTGTTGAACGTATGGTCACATTAGGGTCCTTGGGGGGAAAAAAAAGGGTAAAGACTTTTGAAACACCCTTTATAATCAAATTTTCCGCTTTCAGCAAATAATTGTTTGCATTTATTTTAACGTGTATAAGCAAATTCGTGCTGGACAAACACGCATTGGAAGAAGGTTTACTGTACTTTATTATGGCTAATGCCAGATGATTTTATTCAGCTGTGGGAAGAGCTGTGTGCAATAAAGGGCTAAATTTAACATTTATAATGATTTTCTTTTAAACAAAAAACACCAAGTTAGATTTCTCAAATTTAGCAGAACTAGATCCAATCAACTTTGCCTTTTCCTTTCCAGCATTGAATGTGAGAGTTCCCCCTAAAATATGGAAAATGTTAAATTTTCTCTTAAGACAATTTAAGTCTGAAAATCTGATTTAAATTCTGTTCCTAAGCCTACTAATAACACATACATCCTAATTATTTAAATTTTAAGCCCTTAAGAATACATGATCCAGCCAAATATCTGGCAATTACCCAGTATCCAGCCATTTCTTGATCCGGCTGGATTATCCAGTATCTGGCAAAAATAAAAAGCCAGATATCTGGTATCTGGTTATCCAGCTATATTGTGATCTGGTACATCCCAAGTCATCAGTAGCTGGGTAGAGTGTAAGTAACGCTTCTTCGCAATAAAGGCTCCAGTTCTGTTGCCAACATCTCATACTTCCTCAGTCCATGACTCCAGATTCCTGGGATCTTGGGAGCATTGCTCCAGTAAATTTGACCATGAGAAAAAGTAAATTTGGGTTTGGGTTTTGTTCATCCGCTAGACGTTATGCAATTTTTTTGCGTATACGTTCTTGTACAAACCAATTTTTTTAAATTACAAATTTAGTTATTTTAAGTTTAGTTGGTAATTCCATATTTAACAATTATTTTTATTTTTTGTTAAGCTTCAATGTTTTGATAATTAAAATTTTATTAAAACGTATATTTTTTAATATAAAATTATCAGGATTGGACTATGTTCCATTGATCTCAGCCAGGTTTGATAAATTGGCCAGATAATTACTTGTGCGGTTTTAAGTAATCCACCATGACTAGACTTGAAAAGTTTAGTTAAGTTTAAACTTACTTTTACTTACTCTTCCTTACTTTTACTAAGTTTAAAGCACTTACTTTTACTTACTTTCATTGTACTATATTTACTTACTTTTACTCACTTTACCATACTATATTTACTAACTTTTACTTATTTTGTATTTTTTCAGGTAGTCAATAATCAATAATGGATCCTAATATTGATGAAGTTGGAGAGAAAAGTGAGGGTGTTAAAAGGGGTTACTTTTGTGGTCAATGCAAGAACAAATATTCAAAGAAGCAAAACTGGGAGGAACATTTTAATTCCAAAAAAAATATTTGTTACAATACAAGAGGTCCCAGAGTTTGGGCCCACAGCTTAGATATTGCAGTAAAGAAATACCAGGATGAAGTGCAGCAAAGAGATACGGCAAAGCAGTCATTTAGTTTGTTCACAAAATGTGCTAGTGCTAGACCTCAGAAAAATGAACCAACTTCATCAACTGCTAATCTAGAAAATGAAACTCTTTCACTAGATGTTTCACAGACTGAAGAAAGTGCTTCTCCTCCACCTAAGAAACAAAAGGTAAGTGAGGAATCTGCGCATCAGACTAACAAAACTGCTTTAGAGGAATTTGAAAATTCCCAAATCCAGAAGACATTGAATGCAATTTTGCGCCTAACAAAAGAAACTCACCAAGCTGTTGTGGTTAATAAAGAGAAGAGTCAAAATATGCCTTCAAGTTCAAGTGTTGCATCCAAACCTAATAAAGCAAAAAGCAACAAATTTGACATTTCCATAGCCCATTTAAGCAAGTGTAAATCAATACAAGAAATCCTGAACAATGATTTGATCAAATCTGCATTCAAATTGGTGGAAAAGAAGGATCTAGGGCATGCTGATGATTCATTTTCAGTACCAAGTGATATAATGGAAAACATTGCAAATAGTGACACTAATATGCCTGATGTAGATATAGCTGTTGAGGATGAAGATGATGATAATCAAGAAGATATTGATGATGCTTCTGATGATAAAATGTTTACATTATATTGCATAGCTTGCACAGACCCCAAAGCATGTGCTTCAGACAAACATTCTAACATAAAAGGTTACTTCATTGTTAAAGATTTAACCTATGTATGCAAACAAGGAGAAAATCAAGAGAGATGGTTTAGAAATTTGAAAACCCACCTGAAGAGACATTTAATTAAACTTCAGCATCATCAAAGAGCTGCTGTTTATGAAGTGATGAAAACATCTTCTCGGAACACTACTAAACGCATAGAAGACTTATGTGGCAACATCTTATACTACATAATGAAAACAAACACTGCATGGGCTCTATATCCAGTATTTCTAGCTGTATTACATAGGTCAGGTTGTGAGGTTGGAAATTTGAATCATAGCACACACGCGTGTGAGACAATTTGTGAGCTATTAGATAATCAACTTAAAGAACAAACTGTAAAGTGGTTCTTAGAACAAACATCAGTAACAATAACAGCTGACATTGGAACAATTTTGGGATTAAGCATGCTAGTTGTATTAGTTATGAGTGAAGAAGATAAGACTGTAAAACTTGCTGGGATAAATTTAGTACGCAGCAAATCAGGAGTTTATTTGGCCAATGAAATTTTTGATGTGTTGGTCTCCTAATCACTTGAAACTATCTGAAGAAGCAATTAAATCCAAGGTATCTGGAATGGTTGGAGATGGGGCTTTTTGTAAGGACAATGAGCCATTTAAAAACGAAATGAAAAAGTTGTTTGGAGAAAATTTCAAATTTTGATGGGACTTAATGCATCTTGTGAACAGAGCCCACGTTGATGCATTGAAGAAAATTTGTAAACTAAGTGAGCTTTTAGACTTTATTCAGAATCACACTTCAAATCTGAGATCAGGCCTTGACTATACCAATATGGTTCTTGACAATATCATTGGTTTTAAGAGACCAAAACTCAAATCTGATACTCACATGGTTAATTACGAATTTTATCAATTTGACAGATTTGTGGAAAATTGTGTTTTTTGATCATCCACAAGAGAAAGAAATTAGTGCCAAGTTCTATGTATTGATTTCCTATGTAACAAAGATTATGTTGCAAGTAGCTCAAAAAACCACAGTTAGTGCAGAATTTGTAGAAAATATATTTTATAAAGAAGGAGGGAAAACTGTTATGTTAAGAGTGATGGAAACAATTTCGAAATTAGCTAATGGAGGAAATGAAAATGATGTAGTTTCTGAATTTAAGCACGATACCACAGGGCAGCAAAAGGAACTAACAGCTGAGGATTACATCCTAAATGAAGTTTACAAATACATCAAGAAACGTTCTGATTACTACCAGGTTGCTGAAGTTGCTAGACCATCCAGAACCAGATCTGAAAGTAGTTTTACAAAAGACTCAGTGATAAATTGGCTGACAGAATATATAGAACAGCTGTGGAAAGGAATCACAGAGAGATTAAAGCATTTTGATAAAGATGGATCAACTGCCTGGAGTGAAGCACCAGCTGAAGGGACATTCTCCATTCTTGGTTACATTGTTGAACACAAAGGATCCATTAAGCCATCTCATTTGACTAAGCTGTGCAGAATTGTGAAGGAGGGTCCAGCTCCAGGCACTAGATCTGCTGTAATGATCACACAGAAAGCCATTGATCAGTGGCCAAGCATACATGGCGGTAAATTCACAACAAATGCCTACATGCAAGGTCTAACATCGTCCACTGTTGCTGCTGCAATGAATAAATAAACTTAAGGTGAGTTATAAACTGTACATTATTGTATTATTATGTTTAGCTAAAACAATTTGTAATTGGTATGTCGTCAATTCAAGAGTTTACTATCATTAACCTATCTAGTGGTGTAAGGGAAAAAAAAGTAAATTCAGAGCTGTGCTCCAGTAAATTTTTTCAAATCTGGAGTCATGCCTCAGTCTGTTCAAGAAGTAACGTAACATGTTTATGCTTAATCCCTTCAATTCATCTCTCTCGCAGTGATGATGACGCTTACAAGCCATAAAATTTTCTTTAATAATTCTTAATCTCTCACAAGATTCAGACAATCTACTTAAAACCACACTAAATATGGTATACTTTCTCTAGGTGGGTTTTTCCCTCTTGCTTTGGCCAGAGGTTTTTGTGGTACCAATTCACTCATGATATTGAAATGGAGGAAGCTTAAGGACAGTTAGGTTAATGCCTTTGGGCCTAATTAGTTGAAAAAAAATTAATAGTATTACACTTTTAAAAGCTAAAGAAACTTCCCAACCCCTTCCTCTTGCATTGGCATTTTTTATTTTTTTCACCATATGCTCAGGAGTAAAGTACATAAAGTTGGAAAGGTACCATTTTAATTGCCTTATTCACTTTGTCAGGTCCACATTTGGTTAATGAGTGAACCTGTCTTGATAGCCTTCTACAGGGTGTAAAGGTAATAATAAGGTTATAAAGGTATCAATTTTCTTTCCAATCTTTATTAGTCCCATTTAAATGGAACCACGGAGCATAATAAAGATTGGAAAGGAGATTGGTACCTTTATTACGTTTACCATTGCAAATCTGGTGAAAAAAGACATTAATTACTCCCTATGGTTCCATTTAAATGGAACACCCTGTAGGCGTATATAAGAATTATGTGCTGTATATACATTTGTAAAAGTATTACTGTACTCCAAAGTGGTCTTTCATTAAACGTACCATCATATTTTAGCGCTTGATTTGTTTTAAAGTTGATCATTTGTGTTAAGGTCTGATTAGAGATATAATTTGGTTTACTTTCCACAGATTCAGACCACAAACAATGGAGGGGAACTGATTGTGAGCAAAGCTTCTGAGGCGGACATTCAGGCATTGCAGGCGGGCAATGGAATCCTTGAGAATGTTGGTCAGGACATCCTTGAGAGTCAGCAAGGACAGGTGATGATGATGGATGAAGGAGGGAATCTCGTAGAAGGTGTTGTCCAAATGCGAGAGGAGGAAGAGAGTCAAGGGGTAGGAGAGGTCATGCAACTGGCCCAAGATAGTCAACTTCAAGCAATGACTGATGCCCAGAATACAAATTTAATGGAGGTTCAGAAGAACTCTGATAGTGTGGAATCCTCTGAGATTCTCGATGGTCTGGTTCAAATGGATGGTGTTGGCACCCAAAGTTTAATGGACACAGCTTTACCAACCCCTGACCCTTCTCCAGCTTTAAGTACAAAACCCATAACTATTAGTACAACAACCAGTAAACCAAAACCTAAAACAACATCTGGTCTCAATGGAGAAGTGGTTTCTATTAAAATTAAAACGGGGTTGTCTAGAAAAAAAGAGAATAAACCTCCTCGCATTTCTCCAAAAAATGTTATAAAAATTTCTACAGTCACTGGACAGCAGAAGTACCAACCTCCAAAATTCCACAAATGCGAAGCTTGCGCTATTAATTTTGTTTCTAAGGTCGCTTACATGAACCACATGGAAAATTGTCCTAGCAAGAGGAAATCTCTCTCCACAACCAACAACAACAACAACAACAACAACAACAAAGGGAATATCACTTACACCTGCGTATTTTGCGAAACCAAATTTACGAGTAGACTCGTCCTAATGCAGCATGTTAGAACTTGCGATAAAGCTAAGTCATCTAAAAATCTTTCGGCCAATTCCAAATTAAAAGTAACAACGAGTGAATCCAAACTAAAACTCGTGAGCAGTGTTTCTATTCCAAAGAATTCGAAAAGTACATTAAATGAAAGCGTGAAGAAGCCCAAGAAATTACCGCCGTCATCTAGTAAATTTAAAGAAAACAAGGGAAAAGTTCCAGGTAGGAAAAAGTCTTCCATTTTGGACCCAGAAGATGAGCCATTTGCCGATGACAAAGATGATTTGGACAGTGACGATGAAGATGAAAAAGACATTGTATATGATGATGAAGACGATTTGAATGATGATGATGATTTATTGGAGGACGACAATATAGAAGAAACTATCGTGAACAAACGGTCTCAGAAGCACCTTGGTCCGATTATTGTTAAAGGAATGTTCAAATGTAGAGACTGCAACAGAACTTTCTCGAAGGAGTATCAGTACAACAGACACGTAAAAGCGTGCACTAATGCTCCTCTTAATGCCTCAAGAATAGACAGTGATGTCAGTGAGGCACAAACGAATACGATCCCCGTGAGTGCTGGGGAGGCTGTTCCATCTATTTTAGGGGTGAAGAGAAAGAGGGGTAGGCCGCCATCCAAAGATTATGGGAGTGAAGATGGAGGCAGCCCAGCCAAGAAGAGGGCGTTTGGACCCAAAATAGTTGCTGTGAATCCCAAGAAAGTTAGTTCAGTGCGTGGAAAAAAGAAGTTCATAAACTTTTCAGACAATGAATCTGACGAAGAAATTTCAGATTATCTCTCTGGTGGATCATCTCGTATTAAGGGAGAAGACACTTTTGGAAGAAAGATTAGCCAAGTACTCCAGAAATCTGCTTTCAAGAAATCCAAACCTGGGTTAGACCTTTATTCCTCCAATAACTCTTCCCTCAGCAAAATAGTAAAGATAAGCCCCTCAGACATGTTAATAAAGCAGACTGGGAAAGCAATCCTCTCAAAAATGAATAAGGAAAAGTACTCAAAGTATTTCAAAGAAACGCCGTTTTGTGGTTTATGTGGTGATAAGTTTAAAACAAACCAAGAACTAATTCTTCACACGCAAATCTGTCACTCAGAGGACCTCTTGAACCTGAGGGATTCTTTGGATGGTAAAGGAAACCTTTCATCAGTGAAGTGCCCTCTGTGTGACTTGCATTTCGTGTCTCCGCACATCCTTCTCCTCCACATGGTTTCATTCCATGACAAGGACCTCAAAACAGTGCAAGAGGAACTAGAAACGCAGAATCTGAACCTTGTTTGTCCATTCTGCAGTGATTTAAGCCTGACGCAAGATCTCCTCAAAGAGCATATGGCAACCAAACATTTGGACAGACTGATCAACAAACCCTCCACCACAGTGTCTCCAATGGCCATTGATGTCCATGCCTTCATAAAAGAAAAGAATAATGGGTCGATGCTTCCCACGGGGAAACTCCTCACAAAGAAGGAAAAAGTTCTCTGTCCAGAGTGTGGTTTATTCTTCTTTAAAAGTTACTTCGAGCACCATCGATGCGCTGCTGAAACCTACTCTGTATCTGCTAGAAAATTTATTTGTAGCGAGTCGCAATGCAGCGGCCTATCGTTCTATAAACTTATTCATTTGCTTACTCATCTGCAACAGGTTAGTTCTCACAATGTATTATAAAGGATAGGATAAATTAGAGATGAAATTGTCCTATTTAATCACTGGTTCAGCTCATTGTGTGTGTGTGATTTTTTTTTTTAATGCAGGAAGGAGAGGTCAAGGGTGGGGCGCCCGCAAAAACGTCCCCTTATAAAAGAATAGAGCCAAAAGCAAGCTCTCCGAGGCTCACGATACTATTTTTTTTTTTAATTTTCGAAAGATTGTGTAGTATGTAAAATGCATGTATGTGTACGTAGGCCGGGTCGAAATCTAGTCAAAATGATTTTTTTTAGATGGGCACTATGTGGGGTTTATGAAATGATATCCTGACCAACATACTCCAAAAGAAAGTTTATGCTCCTCTCCGTACCACTAGCATACTCCCTCTTATTTTTGGCTCCACCCCCAAATTAAAAATAGTATCATAAATCAAAATGGAGATCATTTAAAGCATTTTTAGAGAGATGCCCCCCCCCCCCCCCCCCCACCCACACACACAAAAATTGCATAATATACCTCGTGCAATTTTCAGGTAATTATCCAAAAAATTAATTTCAAATCCTTGAAAAATTGCTGCATCCCCAAAAAGTGTTATCAGTATATAGAAAAGGGTGGCATAAACTTTAGTTTGGAGTACTGATTGCCTAGGAGACCAATTCATAAACTTCATATAGGCCTAGTATATTTGTCTGAAAAGAAGACAATTAGTCTATTGTACCATTTATTACACAAAACAGCTTTGAAGTAAAAACAAAATTTAATTTAAAAATTACCTTCACAATTCACTAATTACTTGTGGATGTGCCTTGTCCCCATTGACTTTTCCATTCAAACTGTGGCAGTCTTTTTCTTGATTCCAGTTGATTGAGGATAAATTTGTGCTGATTGCCGTAGCCAATCCTTTGTTCTGATGCTTTTGTCACTAAGTTCACTGCACTTTCCACGCTTTGACTGTGGCATGAAAAGGCAGCAATTTTCAAGGGTTCTGTTCTTGTATGCAGTAGCTCTTCATTGCTGAAATTCCTTATCAAAGGTGGAGGATTGATAGCTTCCTTTCTCCAATCAATCATCTCATAGTAGTCTTTGAAATAAAAATTTAGAGATTTAGGAAGCTCAAAATTTCGTGTGCCACTGAAACGTGTCCGACTGAGAAGTATCTTCTGAAGAGCATCTTCTCTGACATGTTGTCTGCTATCAGTAAGCATTGACAGTAGGATAGCTTTGGGATTGGCAAAATAGGCATTATTACAGAACACCGGTTCCATAATAATGCGATGTTTTTCTTCCAATCCTCGCATCAAGACAATCAAATGAAAAAAAATCGGTGCTCCGTCAGTAGCTTTAGGATGGGATTTGATATGAAACCATCCAGGAGCATATGATTTCATGACGATGGTTACCAGTTCTTTCAGATTTTGTTCGGGATGCAAAGTCGATACATATAAATGAAGAATCTGGTTTGCTCGGGTAATCCAGCGAGCATGATGAATGGCACCTCGAGACCTGCGGGCTAGACTTTCCAGATACCCATCCAGATTGCACTGCTAGGCACATACAGATATACTTTTGATCACTGCTCAACTCTTTCACGACATTTGGTGGTATATCTTGGACGTTGCCCTGAACTGGTGAAAATGCCACCAAGTCTGAAATGGTTAAATCACTTTTCAATTTGGCTCCAATTGAACCTTTAAAGGTATTTGGCCCTGATGTTTTTCCGTCTATGGTTTCAAATATGTGTGTGAAGGGGAGTTCATTCATGTGTAAAAGACACACGAGCCATTGAACTGATCTATGCCAAAAAATTTCAATCAATTTTATGATACCAGCAATTCTACCAGTATTGACAGCAAGCAGTACCGTCGCATAGCAGAGCATTGAGAGTGTCGATGCTCGCTGAATCAATTAAGAACGTTATAATTTCATCAGCTATACACCGAACATTTCCTGCGTCAGGGCAGAGATGGTCTACATAGATACCTCCAGGGTCTTTGATCAGCACATAATGTTCTTCCTCTTTTCCATGCTTGGTTAACGTATCATCCTTTCTTCCATCAAACCCTATACATTCAATATTCACATTTTCACTAACAATATTTTTCTTGCCTGCACGAATTCTCTCTCTCTCTCTCGCTCAGTAAGGTCATTGGCATCAACGAGAGGGTACAAGACTTGTGCGTTCCGCTGGGCGTGAAGTTTATTGACCCCTTCGATGCATTTTCGGGTAGGTGGGACCTTTACCAGAGGGATGGTGTCCACCTCAATGACAAGGGTAAAGGTGTGCTAGGCGCGCTGCTCGACCGGCACCTATACAGAATGGTGAGGTCGAGTCCTGGGAGAGATGATGGGCCCCCACCGGGGAGAGATGAGGATGAGCCGGTGGCGGACGTACCTTCGACTGAAGGGTGCGGCGAAGTACAGATGGGTGACCCTCCTCCTACGTTGGAGGGGGCTCAGTCTCCTGTGGAAGTTGCCCCCTCGTTAGTGAGGGGCTCTTCAACTCCCGACAGCCTTGGCTGTTCGGGAAACGGGTCGTGCTAGGGGGCGTCAGAATAGGGAAGGCTCCCTCCGTGCAATGCTTTTTAATGCTAGGTCAATTAGGAACAAGTTTCGCGAGCTACGGGCGCTCTTAGCATCAGAATACCAGGATATCGTTGCTATCACCGAGTCCTGGATTCATACTGATCGTAGGGACTACGTTGGGGAGTTCGAAATTCCCGGGTATAGAATGTTTCGCAAAGACCGCACCCGTGGGGAGGGGGGTGGGGTACTAATATACGTCAGAGACACGTTGAGTCCGGTTGACTGCCAGTTCCGGTCGGAACGGAGCTGCTTGGCGTCGATCTGAACGTGGGAGGGACGAACTATAGGTTAATCTTGGTGTACAGACCTCCGCATCTCCTCCTCGAGGAGGATACAGCCCTGTACACCGAACTCAGTAGCCTGCTAGGGGATAGGGTGTGTGTAGTTTTAGGAGACTTCAACTGTCGCGGCATAAAGTGGGAAAACAGGACTGCCGATGCTGAAGGGAGGAGGCTAGTTGACTTTGCTGATGAGAACTTCCTCACTCAGTGGGTCAACGAGCCTACACGAGGCGAAAGCGTTCTAGACTTAGTATTCACGACCGAAGACAACCTCGTCACTGGCCTCACCGTTGACGAATCGTTGGGCGGGAGTGATCACGGTATTATTAGGTTCCGTGTGTGCGTCCCTCGGGTGAAGCGTAGTAACTCGAGAGGCAGTAAGCTCGATCTCCGGCGGGCGAACTTTGTTAGCCTCAGGGATAGCGTAGCAGAGATGGGGTTAGAGGTTGGCGGCGATGTTGAGGGAGTGTGGAGTGCATTCCGGGATGAGTTTATGGTGCTGCAGTCTGCTGCCATACCCTCAAAACTGGTCACCCCTGCTTCAACGCAGCCTAAGTGGTTCAATCGTGGCATCGCTTCGGCTATCCGAAATAGGAAAGTAGTGTATAGGAGGGCGAAGGCCAATCGTTCCCACGAGAACACTGAAGCGTATGTCCGCCTGTGTAGGGAAGTGAAGGCGAAGGTTAGGCTAGCGAAACGTAACGAAGAACTACGGGTGGCAAGCCTCTGCAAGAGGAACCCTAAGGAGTTCTTCAGTTATGTTAATAGTAGAAAGCCTATTAGAAGCATGATAGGTCCTTTAAAGGACGGAAGCGGCGTTCTGCGGACCTCCGACGCGGACATCGCTAAGGTGCTTAATGAGTACTTTGCGGGAGTGTTCACCAGGGAGGATACCCGCGTCATCCCCGAGCCAGCTGTGAGGCACGAAGGTGCTGACCTGGATAGTGTTAGATGTACCGCGACAGTCGTTGCTCATAGAATAGACAAACTGAGCGCGTTTAAGGCTCCTGGGCCAGACCAGTTTCTCCCCAGTGTTTTGCGAGAAGTGCGCGACCAGGTGGCTCCCCACCTGGCTACAGTCTTCAACAAATCGTTGGAGATGGGCCAGGTGCCTGGTGACTGGAGAGAGGCCAACGTGACCCCTATCTTTAAGAAAGGGGATCACGAAAGTCCAGGGAACTATCGTCCTATTAGTCTCACTTCAGTTGTAGGTAAATTATTAGAAAGGATAATAGCTGATAGAATCGTTGACCATTTGGATTCCTACAAGCTGCTTGGGGACTCCCAACATGGGTTTAGACGGCATAGGTCGTGTCTCACCAACTTGCTCGAGTTTTTCCACGTCATGTTGAGTGAGTACGATAAGAGTAGGGCGATTGATATACTTTATCTCGACTTTCAGAAAGCCTTTGATAAGGTACCTCACCGCCGGCTAATGGCGAAAGTGCGCGCGCTGGGTATCGGTGGGGAAATAGGTAGGTGGATTGAAAACTGGCTAAGGAATAGGCGGCAGAGGGTGGTAATTAAAGGGGCTAGTTCGGGTTGGGCCTCGGTCACTAGTGGGGTTCCTCAGGGTTCCGTTTTGGGGCCACTGTTGTTTACCATTTACATAAATGATATCGACGGTGGCATCGTCAGTCGGATCGCCAAATTCGCTGATGACACCAAGCTTGGGGCCAATGTTGGGACGCCCGAAGCGATCGAGGAACTGCGTGCGGACCTAGGTAGGATAGGAGAGTGGTCCGAAAAATGGCAAATGCCGTTTAACTTGGGTAAATGCAAAGTGATGCACATTGGCTACGCCAATCCCAAGTCGGACTACTCGATGTTGGGCAGTAATATCGAGGTGACTGATTTAGAAAAGGACTTGGGTGTGCTAATTAGCAGCGACCTTAAGTTTACGAAACAGTGTGTAGAGATGGAAAAGAAAGCCCAGAAACTATTGGGTTATATCAGGAGGCAATTTCAGTTTCGGAACAAGGAGATTGTGCTCTCACTGTACAATTCCCTTGTTCGGCCGTACCTGGAGTATGCTGTGCAGTTCTGGTCGCCCACCCTCAGGAAAGATATTGAGAGGCTGGAGCGAGTGCAGGCGAGGGCCACAAAGTTGATCCCTTCCGTTAGGCATATGGGCTACAATCGACGGTTACGCGCCCTGAACTTGTTTTCGCTTGAAACTCGGAGGCTGCGCGGTCAACTGATCGAGGTTTTCAAGCTCTTACGAGGGTTCAACGATGTCGATTTTAGAAGTATGTTTAGTTTAAATGATAACCCAACTCGCAACAATGGTTGGAAGTTGGATTTGAAACGGTTTAGGACTAGTGTGTGTGGGAATTACGTTACGTATAAGATCTGTGACACATGGAACAGGTTACCTTCGGAAGTTGTGAACAGTTCCTCTGTGGATCAGTTCAAGAAAAGGTTAGACCAAATTTTGCACACTCTTTGAGTGTGTAGAAAATTTTCCGTGGCACCCGTTGCCATTGGTACCTCCTCGGTATGGGCGCAAGGCCTTTTGAGGTACTTCTTTTCCTTGTAACTCCTTGTAACTCTCTCTCTCTCTCTCTCTCTCTCCGTCCTCTCTCTCTCCTCTCTCCTCATCTCTC